>QNGE01006844.1:13784-27666 GCA_008508345.1 Paragonimus westermani
AGGTACCTACACCTTACAAACAAACAACCTAGCTACAAGTGAAAGTAAGACGTCATCAGCAGTACGGCTTCATTACGACATTCACTGATTCGCGTTACTAAGTGCACTTACTTCACAGACAACTCGGCCAAACAACGACAACATTCATCATCTTGAGCCCGATTGGCCGTCATATTACTTAACTTCTCCAACCACCGACCGTATAAGTCGCGAGTTCACTAGCCCGTGAGGCGAACCCGATCTATAGTGATCACCCCCTTGGTGAACGACTTCATTTGTCTACGCTAGGCCATCATCTGTCCACCTCGAACCTTGCGCCAGTCGACTCCGGCGTCGGCAGAATGCTCAATGTGACATGTGGCTAGACGGCATCCTTAATACGTGACCTAGCCCTCCAATTCAGCGAAAACCTAAGGAGTGAACAGAAGAATTCGTTTGACAATCACTACCAAATATCCGCTCCCCAAAGTCCTCGTTGCTTGCTCGCTAGTGCCACTCGATACGAGCGACTGAACGTAGATATCGATGGTCAAACACCTGCAGATGGTTCACAACCTCTGCCCTGAGCGGCCTAGTTTCGATACCCTCATTGTTACCTTATATACGCGGCCTTTAATCATCAGAGAGATGCCTCTCTGTCGCCATAGCTGCCCCCAGATTCGCGCGAACACCACCGTAGCCTTAGAGATACATATTTCTACTTCACTCCCCACACCACCGCTGCCGCCACTGATGCAGCGTCTGAGGTATACAAACCGGTCAACAACCTCCATGGACTCTTTATTTAACATTAAATCTACGTAATCATAGCAATCTTGCAGAACCACTTTGCACTTTAAGGCTGCAAAGCACATTCCGAAGTACATAGCAGAACGCGATCTAGCGTCTAGCCTTGTTTGTGCTGCTTGAAAGTTGTCAAACAACAACACCCTGTCGTCCGCATAATCAAAATCAATCTTTCTCCAGGTAGGAGGTACACGCCAGCATCTTGTGAGTGCCGGGGACAGTCCATTATTTCGTCTACGACGAAATTGAACAAAAATGTCTATGGTGGACAGCCTTGACGTACGTCGCTCCTGGTGCTAAAACCGTCAGACAGTTCACCGCAAATCCTAACCTGGGCTGAATTATGGGAATAAAGCGTCGACAGTATGTTCACATACCCTGTCGGTGTACCCTTGTGTCTAAGCGACTCTAAAAGTGTAGATCGACTCACCGATTCGAACGTACCTTTACAGTTGAGAACTACAGCGATTGTTGGCCGGCGGTACACGTGACGCTGTTCCAGAATTCGACGAAAGGTTAAAATGTGATCTATACATCTCCGCCCAGAGCAAAACCCTCCCTGTTCTTCCCCACTGTTTACTTTTCGAGCTACAGTGAGTCGGTGAAGTATACTGGACACCAGAACCCTAGAAATGACTGGGGTCAGACTAATTCCCCTATGGTTTTCGCAAGAGCCCCTGATACCCTTCTTGAATATGGGAACCATTATCGCGTGACCCTAGCACGGAGTGATGATCTCGGTCGTCCACACAAGCTTAAACAACAGAGTCAAGGCCTATACTAAAGCCTGTTCATCCTCTATGAAAAGTGTTGATATCAGGTCATCTGGACCAGCAGCCCCATTGCGTTTGAGAGCCGAAGTGCAACTGCTAATAACAGTTTTACTGGACGTTTCCAAATTTACCGACCGGGGTGCTACATTAAAGGTTCATGCGGCAACACAGTAGAAGCAGGAGGCCAGCTAAATTAGCACTCAGTGTTCCGCCCGACTCCTTCACTGACAGATGGTTGCCTTGGACCAGTGGCATGGATAAGCTTAAAGAGTCACAACGAAACTGGACCTTGACGTGCCACCGTTACCGGCCAGGCTGGAGTAGGTATAGTCCTCAGCACGACGGCTACAGCCGCATTGGTAGCTCGGATTCCGGTTAACAGTAGACTTTGTGCTATCCGCTTGACAGGACGTGTTAAAGACGGCTCTAGACGCAAGACTTTCGGAAATCTGCTCACATTTCTGCTGACTGTAATGACGTCGAAGTCAAGTGCGCCTTTTATTCGGAGCTGGCCGCTTTCCTCTGCTTGACACATGGTTCTGATAAGTGAACAAATAAGAAACGAAATAGCACACACAAGAAAACTTCATCCGGTGTGCCGGTAACAATGGACCAAAACAGATGACAAACGCGTCTTAGACTTACAGAAGCATTCCCAGCGGTGATTACTCCATTCTTCTTGAAGGCTGGCTTCAACATGCTCAGCTTTTCCATCGAGGTCTTTCGGGGATGTTCGTCGGAAAGCATTTTCAAAGACGCTCCCTTCTTATCTTTCACGTGAACATAGCATAATTCGCGCTCGAAAACATTGTCGGCATGAGCTGTCAACAAACAAGGCAGAAGATCTGGCCAATGCACTAGTGGCGTTTACTGGCAGGTGATTCACTGGACTTAAAACTGATTGGTGGCTCAAGCACACGCAAGAAAAGTTCGAATTCACAGTCACGAATCTGATAGTCGGTGCTGACATATATAACCCTTCTGAGATTCACAGTGAAGATGAAACTAGTTGTATTATAGAAATGGTACGTGAATACCGAAACGCGGACAGCCATTTTCAGTCAAGGATTGAACGAGCTTTCTATAGCAGTTTTAAACATCCACGTCAATTCTATCTAAAAGTTTATAAGTAAATTTCTCAGTTTTTACATTACAAGACATTTCTGCTAGGTACCACACGAGATTAAAGTAGGCTGGACGTATTTTCAGGTTGCTCCAACCAAAACAAGGGTGGCGGTTGAGATAATCAGGGAATGGTCGGTGTCGCTAGGAATAAGCAATATTGAGCTGTTACCAATAGGCTGTTACAGTGAAAAAACAATATCACTTATTGGCACGCATATTAGCCCACATTCCGTAATAACAATGTGCACTGTCATACGACGCACATGACCACCACAGGGGCTTTGCAACACCAAGGGAAACGCTCAAACACATATTAACGAGAAATCTTGTTTCGATGTGCAGCGTGATGTTCCCATCACTGAAAAGTCTCAAGTTTAGTAAAAAGTATAAAATAAAATAAACTAAGTTTGAATTGAGTCTTAACACAATTTATCTATGATTTTTGCCTAGCTGAGATCATCACCATAAGCAATGGCAACACTAAAAGTTAGCTGTCACACAACCACGGCGAGGTCCCAGGTTGAAAATAAGTCGTATCTCAACACAAACAATGTCAAGTTATCCACATTGGACAGTAGGATCTTGTTTTAAAGTGTATTTGTCTAGGTGCACACAGTAAGAAAAGGAACATACCATTTTGCCATCGGGTCTGAGATCTGAGTGCCATTTCATCACACTGTTCTCTGGAAATGTCAAACTTCTCTGCCAGATTTTCAGCCGTTATTCCCATCGGCATATCTATTTGGTGGTCCACTAAAGCATCGATCAGCATGTCATCCAGCTTCAACGGGGAAGTGGGCAAAAGAAATAACACCAATTGTCAGGTAGCTCATGGTAGAAAAACTACGATTCTAAAAAGAAAACGCCTGAGCAGGATAAAGGTGCTTATTGTCACTAAAGAGTGCACACGAGAGACTGTTTGAATCTAGTCAGCGGCAATGAAGATCAACTGTTAAGCCTGGTCAATGCGGAGGTCGGTGAGATCACCCCAAATGTGGAGGTCAGCGGCTTGAAATCAGTAACTGGTCAATCAATTAGTTACACACAAGAAGTCAGTGATTAAAAAAGCATACAATTATAGGAACGGTGCAAGCCTGAGACATTTCCCACCACCTGTAAAGCCTCCCACAAGGGAAGGAACGACTGGGGAGTAAAGCAGATAGAAGGTGATGAAATGGCTACAACTCGTAGAGTCTCCGAAGAGTAAGGATCAGCGGCTATGCTAATCCTGTCTGCTAGATGTAGTGTAGCACTGTGCATTTGCCTATCAATACAAAAAATTTCATGGGCTAAAAATAAACCACTCATCTCGGCCGGAATCTGACGTACCTTGTAGTTCAGACCCAGCTGAGTGCCAAACCTGATGTTTCGCACCACGTATGGCACTTCGGTCATGTTTTCCGAACCACCGGCTAGAGTAACCTCAGTCAAACCAATGAGCATATCATGTGCCGCTGATATCACGGCCTGAAATCCGGAACCACATAAGCGATTGACCGTCAACGCAGGTGTAGAGATCGGGATACCGACACGGACAGCGGTGTGTCTGGAGAGGTTCGATGTGTCGCGGTTGCTCTGAAAGTGTGCATGGATTAGAAGGATGCACGATTTACTTGAATTACATTCCCAAACACGACTGAGCCGATGTGTTCTGGAGGTACAGGGATTGCTGACAAACAGCTTCTTGCCGCCACTTCGGCAATATCGGTACAGGTCATTGACTTAAGCAGGCCTCCATAAGCCCCTATTGGCGTCCTCTTCGCGGAGACCACAAAAATCCCTTTGGATAAAAGCGCCATTTGCATAAAACCCAGGAGCGACGAGAAACGGGCGTAATGCAAACGTACGGTTCAAATGTACAAGTTCCCTGAAAATAAAAGCTGTTGTTTTACTTTTCCAGTTGACTGAATTCAAAAAGGCAATCCATGATTTGGTTGACGTACCTAGAGAATAGGATGATACTGAACCGTTTCAAGACCTGTTTATTGTACGCAATGGACGCCAGTGATTCAGTGAGTCGTATATGAGTGGAAAACCGTGAACTTATGTTCTTATCATCATGATCTTCAGTGTAGCCCAATTTCTATCCGGTGCTACGCAGGTGAAAGTTTTTATGAAAGGTACTTAGGAAGAAACTGGCGTGGCATCGCTCCCCAGGATCCCAATATCATCAAAGGAACAATGGACGATGGAAATCGCTTATCTCAGTGACCAAATCGACTAAACAACTGTGTCCGGCAATCTACACCGAGGAATTTAACCCATTACTAGTGAATAAGCGTCAAAGATAGTGACAACCCATGGACCCGGCATATACATACCCGCTGAAATGAGTGCAGAAAAGAAGGATAAATGGCTAACATCAGTCTTAGAAGTTACAAAGGAGGCCGTTAAGCGCTAGATTTCCCCTGAACGCTCGGAACCTCGTAATTTACAGAGACAAACACACCAGCTGTTCGGGTAAGTGACATGCTGAGGGTAGATACCTGCGTCGATGATGCGAGTGTTGGGAAAGAAAATTGTCATTCTTTTGAATCAATTCGAGCACACTGTATTTGCCATATCACTGAGTTGCATCCATCACGAACTTTGATCAACGCCTCAACATCTTCAGATTTACTGGGATGCCGCTGTACCACGAATAATTATGCAGGAAGGTCAAGAGGACGGCGAATAACCTGAGGTAATGACGGGCGTGAAGAGCTCTTAGTCAAAGAATAGAGTGCACATGACAAACTGAATGCTATTAGTTAAGGCAGTTAATTAAAATTCGATTGTTTGCTTACCCAGGAGGCCTTGCGAATTACGAATTAATTGATTCATACTCGCTTAAACATAGTTATCACTGATGGTGACCTAACAGCGAGTCGCGTGTGAAGCACATCCGCGCGGGTGGCCAAGTAACGTATACGGTACATACACTATTCCAAATACTGTTTGGATATGCCTGATGACGTGTAGAATGTTAGCGACAGAGCTAGACTACATCCACCTTGTCTGTCTCGCTGCAGGACCGTTATATGGGTTGCCGAATGTGACTTGAATGTCACCTAGGAGTAACAACAGGACAGACTGCGACGCTCAGGTGACACAAACTATTCTCAAACCACAGTCGCGATCATCTATTTTATATATCCAAGTGCGTTTCCTACGTCTAACCCTTGGCTTTAGCACTTAAAATATTCGAAACACACCAGCTCAAAAACCACTAGCACGACAGATCAAATTCTTAAGCTCCTACGAACAAAACGAAGAAGCCAACGGTCCATCAAAAAGTACACACGGGTTTGAAAAGTGTAGTTCACAAATACAGAAAAATGCTTAAACGTAAACTGCAATGTTGGAAACCTTTCATCGTTGTACGTAGTAACCATCTGTAACTAATCTAGGGTTTATATTTTGGATCCATTTTCAGATGCGCTCTTTAAGTGGAAGACTTTGGAACACAATACAACGGAAGGTTAAGATCGAAGATTACAATGGAGGTCAAGCATATACGAGACTAAAGTCTGTCATCCGTGGTTTCTTCGGGTGGCACGCAATTATGGCTTGTAAGAACAACTAAGGCTGAGACTTGTAAACAGTTAGAGTTACTGCCATAGTACAGGTAGCTGGGATAAAATTGGAGTGAACCACCGCTGCAAATAGAGGGGATAGCACAAAATACCTCCTTGCAGAGTAGAAGACGTGAAACCGTCTTCAAGTATTTGACCATCCATTCCTACGTTTGATCGCTTGCACCGAGTGATGCCAAAGACTACACCACTGCCATGCGACTTCTTTTGTTCAATCCCTAGGTTTACACACGTTTAAAGCCATGTGCTAGGGATGCCAAGCAGTCGTCTGCTACACCGACCACTCTTTGTAAATATTGTGGCCGACGGGCATAAGATGCGAAGTGGACAGATGATGGCCTGGCGTAGACAAATGAAGTCGTTCACCAAGGAGTTGGTCACTGTAGATCGGGTTCGCCTCACGGGCTAGTGAACTCGCGACTTATACGGTCGGTGGTTGGAGAAGTTAAGTAATATGACGGCCAATCGGGCTCAAGATGATGAATGTTGTCGTTGTTTGGCCGAGTTGTCTGTGAAGTAAGTGCACTTAGTAACGCGAATCAGTGAATGTCGTAATGAAGCCGTACTGCTGATGACGTCTTACTTTCACTTGTAGCTAGGTTGTTTGTTTGTAAGGTGTAGGTACCTGGATGTTGAGTGCATGAATATGGACGTAACTAGTTGGAGTAATTAGGTATCTCTTCACTCCCCTCCTCTTTCCTTCTGGCCGGGGCTTGCTTTTTCCTTCAAGCTGTACGGCATTTGAGAAGTAGTGAGAATCGTTGATGTACTGCTGTCCATGATGATGGTGATATACCTTGGTATTCATATGTTCGCCGAGCTTGGCATTTAGGTTGCAAGAGCTTGGCATTTAGGTTGCAAACGTTTCATCACCAGGTGATTGGCAGTATTCGGTTCGAGTTAGCCTGCTATAAAAACTGAAACCAAGGGACACCTGCGCTTAATCATCACAAGTGGCTTGCGCTAAACCACGTATGATTCCACTCATACACCACATATTCAGTGTAAACCCAGAGAAATAAGACTAGGAGGCGTACGAATGAGGCCAATGCTGGTTAGCGAATTGATAGGCAAACACGAAAATAAACACGACATAATGGTAAAATCTAAAGTGGGGAGTACGATAGTGAAAACATAATGTCGTGGTGACCTTACTGTAGTACGCCGAATTTTACGTGGCGATATTGGGGAGGAGTACAGTGGGCATTTTTTTATTCTAACCAAGGAGAAATTCCGGAGTCACCTTCTTGCAACTCTCAAGCAGCGCCCAGGATGATTTCGCTCTGTATTGTCTTGGTGGGTCGTCAATAGCTGGAATGCACTACCAGTGCGGGCGGTGGCTGCGTCTAGTGACGTGGTCTTGAAGCAACTTCTAGATGCGTACATAACAGTACTAGAAGGAAGATATATAACACCCTGCCTAATGTGGTGGCGAGATGTTCAGTGAAGATGCTCATACAGTTGGTAACTCACGTCTACTATCAACGAATAGTTAGCTAAGGCTTACTGAATGATTACAGAGAAGCAAATTGAAACATAAAAGGTGTGACGAAGTACAATTCACCATAGAAGCGTGCATTATGTCGAACTCTTCACAAGTATAAATTTACTTTCAGTACTCAGTATTCGTATTTCTTTTGGTGGTGGAGGGTACAGGTTCCCGTGTGAGCATTATCGCACCACCACTCCAGGAAACCATCCAGTTACGACCCTCTCTGCCACCATAAATTCTCTAAATCCGTCTAGTTTCACTCCTTGTCCACCACAGAACACTGAATTTGCAACGGACTACCTATCGACAGGGAAGGTAAACAGCAGACGTTTTCCATACGGTTTGCTTTCTAGGATTCGAGTGCCCTCCACGCGTTGTCATCGCTCTTGGGGAGAGTACTCAGCTCACAGCCCCGGCCTTACTCCACCTTCGTACATAGTACGCTAATAGCTCTTTGTGATACTTGGAATTATAGACTTCGAATAGCCCTAAAAATCGTACTTGAACTGAAACCTCCCATGCAAGTAACAAGGAGAAGACGTCGCATTGGGAGCAGTAAGCAGTTGTTATTCATGAATTGAGACGCCGAATTTATGAATGTACAACAGTATTAAAGAAATCACAGCCTGTCATTGGCTGACCTTATTAGCACATGCAACATCATAAACTGCATGTTAATTGGTGGAATACGGAACAGATGAACTGGCGAATAACGGGAGGCACAACACTGAGACCGTTCGTCCAATCCTGATGTTGTATCTTTAACACGATATTTGGATTGGCAGTTCGTCAGATCTTCTGTTGTGTCGGGGTTTGGATAATCGGTGAATCGTGATGTCCACCACACTATTCCCTTTTATTCCATTCACAAGTCCCATGACCGTTCTGTGAAGTTCCTCCAGCTTTTGCACCTTCTTGTTTCATAGGTAGGCCACCGCTCTAAGAATGAGCTAAAATGTGCAGCAAAGAGATACGGCAAGATTCTGGGCGAAAGTCTGTTGGAGGATCTTTCGATAGCCCCCAGGAGGCCATACACCGACATATAGACCCAGTATCCCCCATCTTGGATGATGTCCCGGCACCCCGGTAAACGAGTGGGTTAGCCCACATCCACCGGGCGCGTCCCTCGGCTGTGGGCTAGAGAACGATTCTCCAAGTCAGAGCTAAATGTGAAATGAGCGGAATTCTCTCGATGAACAGATAGTCGCGGACAATGAACCGCAGTATTACCAATGTGTTATGGGTTCACATTTGACAGCCGGACCTTCTACAAGACACCGCAAACTATTTGATGACATTGCGACGTGGCGTACTTTATCTCGCCACAAAAGGGGGTTCAGATCCTCCAAGAGTATTACATGAGCTCCTGGACAACGAGTCATTCGTTTGGCAAGCTGCTCAGAGGGGGTGTGAATATTTGCGGTCCCCACCAAACATGGACAAATCCCAAGGAAGGCGTACAAGCCACCGTAGTGATCAGTGGTTCAAACGAGTACGAAAGGTTTGTCGGGTAGACTGAATGGCCGGGCCTCATTCGAACAGAGAACTGAATTGGTTGCCAGGCCCTGGCAAAAGGAGACAGGTGACGCAACAACCTTGTCGATCTTGAACTCCCTGGCTGAACAGATCTTGTAAACCAGAACTGCCGTCCTTGGTGAATCTTCGAACTATTGTGCTGCTTGTGTCGCAACCACATGCAGAGTGCACTGGGCGTCTTGGATTGATGGCCTCCATCTGGTGGTTGTATGAACCGAACTACTGCTGGTCATCAACCCCCGGTGGATTGCGAACTCTGTGCTTCGCCTTGCTTCCTTGTGAGTTAGGTTTCTTTTGAATCGAAAGATCAAGGTGGGACCCCCTAAACCAACCCTTCTCTTCTGTCTTGACAACCGAGAAGTATTTTGCCCCGTAATTATAAACCCATGAACCTACAGTAACCAGGAATTTCCGAATGAAGCCCTGTCGTGACATTTCCCCCAAGATGTCGATGGCAGGTTCTGCTCATATGTCACATACTACCTTGCCAAATCAGTCTCTCACTCTTCCTCCTTTGTTAAAAATTCATTTACTAGGTGACCTTCAATTTCGTTCTCGCACGCATGGCAGAAGNTGTAGCCCTCGTCTCGCCCTCTCACGCGTCCTGTCACTTGACAAGCTGACTAGTCTAAGCGACGCTCATTGCCCCAACCTGCATATGCCCGTTCACCGGCCCGACAGCTCTCTTCCATACCCGAGCGCACGCGCGTAGTCACCATCTGTGCACTGAGCCAATTGGAACGCTCCAATTGGATGTGATTCCGTGCGGTCGATACACAGGCATGCATGACGCGGTCGGACACGGATCGGAACACAACTGCACCGGACAAATGAACGGCAACTGACTGCCAACTGAACAGGACAGGACACGGTCCAGACGAGCGCTACTGCATTAAGCTTGTACACCAAAATCCCAACAATAAAGATCCAATCCACTGACTTGACCTTTTCATTGACTATCTTTAAGATATCGTTATTTGTTAGTGCGTACTCAAGTTATCACGGTTAAGAGTTCCACTACAGTATCTTCACCTGGCGGACGCAGACCCGTATTAGCTCCCCGAACACCATTCGGGCATGCCACATTCAATGTTAGACCACTCGTGCAAGCATGTCAGCAGGCAGCGCTTGCATGTACCTTAAAGACCCTTGCCACAGATAACTCCTGTCTTCGCTGGAAGGCAACTCCAGAATTCCAGCGTACGCTTTCAACGTCTATGTGCGTACGTGTGGCTCAAGTCAATGGTCAATCCGGCGTTGGAATCATCTTAGGCGCTTACATAGAGAGGGTGCTGGTTGACCGGCTACTCGTCAGCAACTGCCCTTGTGTCGTTAGACTGGAAGATACCGGTATAAAATCGGAAGACAACTGTCACAGGTGCTGTCTGATCGTTGTGGTGGTATGTTCTCCCACAAACTGTCGCTCAAACGCAACGATCACTTTTTTCACCAGCACACTGCACGGCGCACGGAAAACGTAGCGCTAACTAGGGACTTGTACGTTCAGGTAGGGAGGCCAAGTGTTGACGGACGTGAATTACGTGGCTCACTCCAACAGGCGACCATGGACGGTTGTTGTACCTCCGTGATAGTAACCGTCTGTTTCTAGTATGAACTAATCCTCGGTGTACTAGACGTTAATGCGCAACCTAACGACCTTCATCACCAAGTCAATCCGGGCCACAGATTGCCCAAATAGCCGTTAGCTATCAGAGGCGTGGCGGTTTCTAGGATTGCAAATCAGCCTGGAGCACCTGTGTGAATTCGATCATTTATTGGTACGTGCCAGGTTCGCTCTGCGCTTTGGTGGACGGCCACTTCCTCTCCAAACGCACTGACGTGTCTCAACTAGCAGGGACACATGCGCTCTAAACCTATCATAGCGCGCTGGCGCCCTATCTGGGACCCAGTCAACAGAGGACAATAAAGCACACTAAGCACATATACGATAAGTGATACACGGGCATGACAATGCTCGCCGTTGTGGTATTACTGCTCCTTCGACTACCGACTCCAGTATCTAATCGCTTACTGGAAACTCTTGACACTCGCCGAATTGTTTTGTACAACATGGAATACAATTCAGTTCGCACGGCTACGCGCTTGGAACTCACAACTATAGGATCACAAAGCCCGGTGAACTCAACGCACCATCAAGGTAAAACAACCGGCCGCTACTGGAAAATTTCGAAAGCTTTGTCACCCGAGCAACGGGTATTAGAAATCCAGGTGAGAGCAAGGTAATCTGTGGAACCAATGGCGAGTCTATGAACGTGAAACGACACTCATGAAGCTGTGCTGAGC
This sequence comes from Paragonimus westermani, assembly GCA_008508345.1. Taxonomy (NCBI): domain Eukaryota; kingdom Metazoa; phylum Platyhelminthes; class Trematoda; order Plagiorchiida; family Troglotrematidae; genus Paragonimus; species Paragonimus westermani. The sequence goes on from QNGE01006844.1 coordinate 25,376, forward strand.
ATTCTTAACAACATCCGCACCGGTGGTCTCGCTTTCGGGCTCTGTTTGTGCTCATTGGTCCGCCTTCGGAAACAGAAGCATCACCTTAAGATCGAGTTCCCGAAAGTCCCGAGGCATCCAGTTCATGCAAGTCACCTCGTGCCCATTTTACAGATGAGAATCCAGCAATGGTCAAAGAGATCATGGCTCAGCTTCGGAAAATCCGGGTCAATGCGGTCGTTCAAAGGGACTGAGGTTTGGTCAACACCATCTCCAGTTTCCAAAAGGGCTTACACACTTCGTGTGAAAATCCACCGAGGAATAATCCGAACCTTACTATGTCAAATTTACCTGTAACCACTACAGTTAGTAAACTGGACGCGAACAGCATATCCGTGACAAGCAGGCTGGGTTCGGCCCCGGTTATAGCTGCTCCGATCTTTACATCGCCATTCATAAGGAGGGCCGGCAGTTGCATTTGTGGACATCAGAGGAGCCCCTCTTTGGGTTGACCAAGCTGAATTCCAGGATCGTGCACGGCGAAAAGCTCTCCCTGAAAAAAAATTAACGCTTTGGAAGCACTTGGCTGTCAGATCCCGGGTCGGATAAGGACCTATGGCATCGTGTCACCGATCTATAACACCTCAAGTGGGGGCCAACATTGCAGTATATCTTACAGTGCGCCCTGAGAGATTGCGAAAATAATAATGTGGAACCAATTCCACGCATCCGACTTCATGAGGTACGGTATACAGACAACACTGTTATAACTGGCAGAGGTTTAAAGAAAGCATGAAATATCTTAGACAGACTGGATGCTTCAGTTCCCACGTTTGGCAAGGCTGATGCACATTCCAAGTGCAGTGTGTTTCAGAAAGATTAGCGGAACTCTGCGCTCGTTTCCACCCTTCGCAAGGAGGACTTTCACAAAATACCTGTGTTCGACCCTCTGCTCCCGAAACGCTTGTGGCGCGTGGAGGGAGAGCCATGTCAACAACGACGAAGTTCACTGACGGATCTGCGAGACGAACAGAATTTGTTGACCCGTGAGCAAAACCAGTCCGCCCCATGAACTACGTTAGCTTGGCCATATGCCCAACCACGTAACTGTAGCCAATATCACGCACTTTGCTGTGTATAATTATTTGTAAGTATATCCAGCCGGCACGATTGTCTTATGAGTGTTCTCTGAGCATTCCGTGAGTGTCCTATTAACGTCTTAACTGGACAGTTTTAGGTCACTAATAAGACGGTCGTGAAAACTTTTGGCGTGGCACATGGTACACCGCTTGTTCCAATTCCGCACGTCATTCAGCGATTACGCTTGCAACAGATAAGTGAGCGTTCCCACCAATATCGATACCCTCCAGCTATCGCGAAATAAAGGCATCTGATGCCAACAAAAATACGGCAATGACTGTGAGAATATATTTGTGGGGCAAAATATACAGCGGTAATCACACAATCAGGGGTATTCCACGTCCTCGTTTTGTGAATCCACATGGTGGCGTGATTCGTTCTTAGGCAACCGGGCATATCTCTCTCTAGCTTTCTAGATCCACCTTTGTGGTTTCTCCCTCATAACCTTGAGTGAGGTATATATACATACACATATATATATGCACATCTACATATATATGCATATATATACATGTGTATATGCACACATATATAAATATGAATATATAAATATATAATTTATATAAACATGCATATATATATATATACCCTGTTATCACCAATTAGGGAATCAGTTAGAGGTGAATTAAGGTTGGTTCCAGAAAGCAGACAAAACAATCTTACTCCCATACATTTATTTGTTTCATAATGGATCCTAGTGTGGATCTGAGACTTCACAATAAGTCGTTCACTACTCGGTGTGTGCTCCCTTTGCCGACCAACTTAAATATATAAGCACACACCGACATGTGCATTTCTCCACCTATATCTGGGATAATCAGTTCCCTGTGAGAAACTTCCACTTCAATGTCACCCAGTGCACTATTAATTTTCAAGAATTTGTTTCTAGCGGGAACAGATGGAAATAAGCTCCCCGGCACAATGTAAATTCGAAATGCCGCCGACAATACCAAAGGACACGCCGGTAATCTTCCGTAAATCTGTATGACGAAGGCAATAATTTGGGACGATGCTTTCAGGATTTACCAATATTACTGTGGTTTCAGTCAAAACTTCGGCACTCGGTAATTTTCATGACAGAAATGAACACGGCCTTGAAAGTTTTTTTTTAGCCCACCGATATTGTAATACGCAACCGAAACCAGCGAGCGCGCTCGAATTGAATTTGAGTT
>QNGE01006845.1:1428-16256 GCA_008508345.1 Paragonimus westermani
AAAGCAACTGTTACCATCGCAGTCAAATATAAACTAAATAGGGCTGGGGCTAGAACACAACCCTGCTTCACGCCAGTGACGATGTCGAAATCATCAGAGGTCGATCCACACGATTGCACCTTCGCCTTCATGCCCGCATGCAACAATCTAACCATATTGACGAACTTACCTGGACATCCAAACTTACCAGGCACCGTCCACAGCGCCTTGCGGTTCACGGAATCGAACGCCTTGGTGAAGTCCACGAACACGGCATGCAAGGGCTGATTTCGTTCTCGGCGCCCCCACAGATCATAATCCGCTAACATGCGCCCTACGCTCGATATGTGACAGGCACACCTATAGGGAGGCCTGATACTTGGATTATATCGATCATTTCGCGACCCGTGTCTGTCACATTTCAGTTAATTCGTACCCAGTCGCCGATGCTCTTCCGTGCATCGACAATACATAAGAGCAATGCGGACAGCTCAGTCTGTCTGGCAGCAATCGCGGCGACACAGGACAACGATTCGGGAGTAGAACAATTTCGTCAATTCGGTTCCCTAAATCTAGAACTCTTCGCCGTTGGGTTCATCTGAAGGGGTTATTTTGGGCACCTTAAGAGATATCCCTGTCCCAGTTATTCTGTTAGCTTCCAGCTGCCGAATATTCAACACGTTGCACAGCATATCTCATTCAGGTATATGCTCAACGAAGCCACCGAGCGTTTTGTCTGGAACAATGGCGATCGCCGAAACCACTGCACGAGCCTTCTTGGAATGTTGAATTGCTTTTTGGTTATCCTGCTTTAGTGACCACCTACCACGGGTCACGTTTTGACTTGGCCTTCGCTCCACTCCTTGACGTGCTAGGATGTAGTTGAATTCGCAAAACACCTTACCACCTTGCAACCAACGAATTAGCTGAACGTCTTCCCTGGTAGTTGGAAAGTTCTCTACCTGTTAGCAACAGCCCTTTGTGACACGTGGTTCAGCTGTTAGTCGTGTTAGGTACCAAAACACGCTGAAGGCCAACCCATATAGAAACCCTCTCAGTTGATCTACTTGTGCCCTTCACGCTTTCCAGGGGAGATCGTTGTTGCACACGCAACGGGACCCATCAGCTTCGCGGACTATGGGAAACAGACGGCCCAACATATGGGACGACTCTGACCCACCTCACCAAGTGGACAGACGCGCCAGCATACGTAGACCCTCATCTGCCAACTGGCTGTAGTGGTTTGGTTAGTTCAGCCAACCCCCGACGGCCCTTACAAACACAATATACAAGTCTGTTCCGCTTACTCAGAGACTATAAAAAAATACCTTGTTGAAGCGCCACGTCGAAGGCAAGGTTAACTCCATCGGTAGGTCGAAGCCAGCTTCCGTAGAGGTATTTGTGTGGAAACTGCCTCGCGACCAGCAGCATCACCTATGACTAATATTTCACCTAATTTTTGTACTGATTCGGCTGCGGTTCCGACTTTACCAGCCTCAACCGGAAGGAGACCTCATAGCAGACGTGGTCGATATTTGCGGAGGCCATTGCGGCTGACAGATCACGTGAAACTCCGACTTACTTAGATTTTTGTTGCACTTCCTCACCCCGGTTAATTTCATATGACGATCGACATTGGACTCTGTCACTGGGCTGTTTATCTACCAAAAGTAAAAGTCCTACTCTTTTGGACACATTGAAAGCTGAAACCCGTGGAGTCTGTCCCTTTTCATTAAAGAACACTGCCTATTTCAGTTACTGGGAGTTGGTCACTCGTCAGTTGCGCAGGACAATGACATCGTACATCACTGCGAGGACCGCCTACGACGGGTGCGCAGAAGGCTGCGATCCTACTAGATCGATTACGGTTTGTTTTTTCTATTTCTCCCGCTTACCCACACTTACCATTATACAAGAACTTGCCACCGTGACCATTTCCATTCTTTATTTTTTCCTCTCCCATTGACCATAGGGGCAAGCTCTGTGGCAGGAGTAAATCGCACCATCCACGCACGTGTCAACAGTCCCGGCTAATTGAAACACGACTATACTGTCCAAGTCAACCTTCTCGTTGTTTTCTAAGAGAATGCTCCTTAACGACCCCATTCATTTATTTTTGACTGTGTTCGTGTTAAAGTTGCCATTTGTGCCCCTCATATGTGCCAAAGCGTTTGCTTGAACGAGTCGGGGTACAGACGAGTACCCCGTATGTTCGAACTCACGACTCATACTGCACGCTGGTTTATCTTTCCGCGGTGTTGCCGTTTTCTTTTGTTATTTGCTCGCTGTCACGTCGACTTCGCGTGTGGACAATATGCTTCCTGTTGACTCACTGCGTTATTCTTAATCGGTGATCCCCGATTTGCTTGCTCTTACAGATTTAAGGACTTGCATTCTAAACGAGATGGAACTGGATCTCATGACAAGCATGCAGGCAGACACTGCTGAGTGTCAGGGGTCGTTTGATGATTGACCATTTTCAGAGTGAACCATCGATTCAAGTGACGCGAATGATGTGTCCAGGAGGATCATGTTCCAAGTGATCGCTTTTGAAGCCTCCAACGCCCAACTAGCAAACTGCTGAATGTCAATTCTTACGGCCCTCCCAATTTCGGAAGCATCTTTATCGAAAGTACACCAAATCCACTACAAAAATGACAACTGTTGCACAGTCGACCGTCGGAAGCTCAATTACAAACCGAAACCCGAACTTTATTCAACTCGAAAGCGTGCTGCAACTCTGAATGCCATCTTTGCCACATTCGACATCGGTTATGAGGCGTGGCAGGAACACAACGATGTCCTTCGACGAGTCTTCCGTTCGACTCCTACTGGACATCGATTCTGACGCCACGTTTACCTCGAAGCGCACACGGGGACCAACTGGAAGGCCATCGAATAATCACACATCACACACCTCACCAAACGCATCCGACTTTCTAGAAACACAAAGGTGGAATAGCTTGTGACGTCCCTCTTGGTATTGCACGAATTGAAGAAACATCATGCCTCACGGATCATCTGACTACCCGGCCTAGATTGGACGGATTAACAGCAGATTATGTCGGTCCCATTGAACACGGTATGAGACAGCATCAAGGCCGCTGAAAGATAATCGCCGATGCTCCCCAAACCGAGTAAATACGAGGCCGTATCAACGGTACACCGCTCTGTTTAAGGATAACCCAGGATGGTGCAGAAAGACGAACGTAAGCTTATTCTTGTACCCACACCCCAGGATTGCTTTACTTATCCAGTTCATCACATCAGTTGTCGACAGGGAAGTCAACCGATTACAGGAATCGAGAATGCTTCAACCGGTCAAACGCTTTCGAACGCTTTACGGGGTTTGTATAAGACCGCTCCTTGAGCATGTATACCGACCTGAAGAAAAACATATCAGCTGTTGAGCGTGTCCAGCGCGACTACGAAGCTAGTCATGAGGCTGGGCAATGCCACTTATGAGTCTCGTCTTGAAATCCCTGATCCTTACTCACTTGAATCTCAACGACTCCGCGTTGACTTAATTCGTACACACCACTTCTTTAGAATAGGTCCCGTAGAACAGTTCTTCATTGTAGCGAATAGCGACGGCCAGCGAGTACACCACAGGGAGCTTTACAAGCTTCGTCCTCAGGCATTATTTAGGCAACAGTTATTTTCCCATAGAGTTATCAACCATTGGAACAGCCTTCCTTCTGAGGTCGTCAGCAGCGCTTCTAGGGATCGCTTTAAAGTTTTGCTTGATTCTCCTTTATCTAAAACTTCATCATGTCAGTAATCTTACTCTGTCTTTGGTATTCACTGTAATCCCCAAGAGCGGTGCTATGCCTTGTTTCCAATTATTGCTTTTCAGTTCAACAGACGCCCAGTAACAGTGAACAAGAAAGACCGACTGAATCCGGGAACCTTGGGCCCCTGCCTCAAACCCGTGTGTCAATCGCTGCATTATCACGCTGTAATAACTTTCGACGTCATTTGTAATGCTGTGCTTACTCTCAAACAGGCGCCCCGAAAGTATCCTCCGAAGAATTATAGCGGATGCTTTCAACGCATACCTAGCGAATGTCTCGTGGAATCAATTCTACTCATCACTGTCCATTATGGAATTGTGCGACTATTTTACCAGTACCATTCACGAAGCCATAGATTGCTCAACATCATTCCACTGCACAACGCGTCTGAAACCACAACAGCAATTGCGGATCCGAACGTTAAAGGTGATCCATGCTAAACGTCTAGTATGGACTCGGTTTAGAGCGTCAGAGGATCTAGGTGATCATCATCTCTGTGCGCGATTTCGAAACTAATGCAGGTAATTAATCAGGGAAGATCGGTTGGATTGCCGGTGACGCTTCGTCGGCGTTCAGTGTTCATTGATAGGAGGCAAGAGTTGTTGACTGTGTGAGCCTCTTCACCGAGTACCTCGACACCGGAATAAGCAGGGCTTTAACCATCCTTCCAGCGCGCCATTATACGCGTATCTAGGAGCTGCTTAAAGGCCACATCATTGGGTAGTAGCACCACCTGCGCTGGTAGCACGTCCCAACTATTGACGGCCCGTTGAGACAGACGAACTACAGACTGAAACCGTCCGGGTCGCTGCTTGAGAATTGTGAGAGGACAGCCCTGGAATCTGCGCTTATTTCGAAGGTGTAACTCTGCTTGGAGTTCCTCGCCCATGTCTCCTCGTAAAATGCGGCGTGTCACAGTAAGGTCACCGCGGAGTCACCAGTAATTGTGGGGGTACATGTTCAGGTACATCATCATCATCCATCACCAAAACAGCCATGAGCCTGACCAAAAGGTACTGTGGCTCGGGCCGCCGCTCACCTCAACAGTGACGTGGAATATCCTAAAAGGAAAGAGTACTACGAAGGACAAAAAAGATTGAAGAAGACTAAATGGAAGAACTAGAAATGGTATGGATACAGGTACGCCATTGACTGCGACACACCGCCATCTCGGATAGCGTCTCTAACCAACGGTTTGAGTGATCACGAGGACCCCAGCCAGGCAGGCGATGCCTGCCCACTTTGCTCAATGGAGCAGTCAAAGTCTTCATATTTCCTGACCACGTTGTTGCTTGACCACCACGCGGTTTAACCCAATCGCTAGTGCCCTCAGTATATAATGCCCGGTACGGTAAACGCTCAGCTGGCATACGGAGAACGTGACCCAACCATCGCAAGCTGTGCAACGTAACTACTTGACCAATTGATCGCGCATCCCGAACGTTCCGGAATACGCGCCGGCGAACTGCCGCATTGCTCACACGATCAGCCCACTTAATGTGGGCCAAGTGGCGGAGACAACGATGGTCGAACACAGCAAGCCTGTTGATATCTTGCTTGCGAACAGGCCACGTTTCAGGTACTCTAGCCGCCGGATATGGGAGGGGCCTCATCCTAACAACCATGCACGTGACTGTACTCTTCCGAGTTGAGATACCTCGCTGTGTGTACAGGAGAATATGGCGGTGTATCCGTACTCCAACCTCGAGCGAACATGAGATGAGTAAACAAAAGGCCTCCCTGGACACCTTAGCAAAGAATCGACGGGTAACCCCAAGCACTTTTCCAGCTTTAACATAGGTGTGCGTCGTATGAGCGTGTATTTTGAGGGTTTCTGACACCAGCACTCTGAGATGACGTTCGGTATCACAGTGTTAACAAGCGATCTCCAACATGGTATGCCTTGACATTCCTGATATCTCCCAGTTGCCTAAAGGAGCATTTCTATGGGTTTAGAGACAAGCTCCCTTGAACTGTCCATGCTGATATCGTGCCCAAGTCCTATTGCAAAATTTCACCATCCTTATCTGAAGTGACTGCCCTCCATATTCTCATAACGTCAGCGAAGACAAGGGCAAGCGACTGTAAATGGTCCAATAGATCATTAGTGAAAAACAGAAACAACAGGGGTCCGAGCACTGACCCTTGTGGCCCACCGCTCGGGGCAGGCAGCCATTCAGGCAAGTGTTGGTTGAAGTTGACAACGAACGACCTACCATGGAGAGAGTCAGCCATCCATTTTATTATAGGCGAGCTGACAGCGTACATTAACAGCTTGGTGAGCAAATGGTTATGTGGCACTTTGTCGAATGCTTTGCTCAAATTGAGAAACACCAATTCCAGAATCTTGCCGTTAGCTCTTACTCCCACCCATCGCTCTAGGGCAAGTAGGAGGTTTGTCAAACAAGATCGCCCTCTCCGGAATCCGTGCTGCCTCTCACTGAGGATCGGGAGTTGGTCTAAATGCCCCTGAAGGCTGCAGGCTGTCAGCCGCTCCATCGATGCCAAGCACGCAATTTAAGCATACTGATCGGTATTTGACAGCCTTCTACCGTCCTCCTCTCTTGTACATAAACGCAACTACTGCTTGTTTCCACTCCTTTGGTAGTCGTTCTTTGTTCGGAGACCGTTGGTGCCGGTCCGTCATGGGCACAGGTGGTTTCACCGCCAGTTCGCGTAGCAAAAGAAGATGGATGTTGTCCGTAGTTCGCATTCCACTTCATCAACGCTAAATGGCATTTCGACGAGGCATGGTTCAACCTCCTCGAGCAAGGCACACTGCGTATTATTTTGGAAGTAGACCGAAGCGTAATGCCGAGCCATTGGCTGCGCTCTGTCCAGGTTCTCAACGACCTCGTTTCTATGTTAGTCCGTCAGTGCCGGGATTTCCGTCCGGATTCTGGTCTGTTGACATAGGTACACCAACGGCCTCTTGGGCACTGTCGCCGATTCCACGGCCAGCTTTTCCTCGTACTGCTGACGCTTTCTTAGTCTCGTGGCATTACATTCATTCCGTTTTTTTCGGTACGCATCATATTAACCATGACCAGCCCGGTAGCTCATCCACTGTCGGTGTCTGCTCCTGTGGAGGGCACGTGATCCAACATTGAACCACGTTGGCCCTTTAGACCGGGGACGACCATGAGACATCGGCGCGAACCGTTTTACGGGGGCCAGCAAGCTGTCTCCGACTTTGCACCAGTGCGCATCAATCGTAATTGTGCTGCCGGCTCAGTCGTAGGTGCGCGCGGCCTCCCTCATTTCCTTGAATGGAATTCTCCAGGGATTCCGTCGAACCTGGTTGGATGCTGCCCCCACTCCGCCTGTTACCCACCATGTATCTAATAGCGCATAGTAACTCCTCCCTACTGGAGACGAAATATCTACGCGATTAATATCGAACTCTAGTGCTGAGAACGCTAGATTCAACTTGGAGTGGCATCCGGCCTGCAACCGCGTGGGAGCTTCCACCTGCTAGTACAAGTACAGCTCGTCAACGACCAGTCTAAGCAGTCTCCGAAAAATGCTCTGAACCACTAGTGCATATTTCTGTTCTCCATCTGATGTTAAGTGCGTTGAATTCTCCCAACATCAATGAGTGCTTAGTTGCTCGAAAATTCCCTTGATCGCCTAACAGTTTGACTGGAAACGATTCAGCGGAGCGATATATAACAACGGACATAGTGGATCTGTTTTGTGTTAACTTGACCTTGCACCACAGCCCCTCATAAGTACCGTTTGTCGGCTCTGGCTAGCACGAGAGTAGCGGGAATGTTATCGCGAAGCTGCTTACCGACCACTAACACCAGATCAGTCCGCGCGGAAGATGGTATATTCGAAGAAGGATACTTCAGCATCCATCACTTCCGCCAACAACCACGTCTCAGCCAGGACCATGGCTACGGGGTTGTTACTTCTAACCCACTACTCTACCTCGTCCATCTTGTTCAGGAGGCTCAGAACGTTTGAGTATACCGCTGTCGTCCGATCTGAGTTTGCTTCTCTGTCTTTAAAAGAGAGAGCTTGAACAGTTTCCCGTAGTTCTCTGAAACAACAGCACCTTTTGTTTCCTTAAATTCTTCCGTCAGCCAAGCCTCACGATCGGTAATCATGTTTCGACTCGGTTTTCTAGGGATATCCCTCCCAGACTTGTTATATGAACTACCAGAATGAATGTTCCGTCTGGCGTCTAAATACCAGGGCTTCCTCTGAAACTCAGTGTTTGTTCAACCCACGCGCTACTGTGGCGCGTGCTACAGCACCTGCTCCGTGGATGGCCGCTGTGATTTGGGTCCGGCAGTGGTTAAGTTCTCCGGGCTGAAAACTGTTAAGCCTGCTTTCCAGGCTATTTTTTTACTTATGTTTTATCAACGGCATAGCCAATTTCTCAACAATCAGCCGTTGTTGTCGGTGGGGTCGTTCCCCAATGAAAGTCAGAATAAGTTGGCAACGTACCAGCGCGTGATCCAAGTATGTGTTCTAATAAAATCGACAGTCCTGAATGGGGCTCCTCCACCTACAACTAACAGCCATGTGATCTATCTGATACCAGGTTTGATTCAGAGAAGGGAGCGCCAAGCATAACCGTGACGAGTACGATGTCTAAAACCAGCGCTGGCTAAAATTAGCTTATGCTCAGAGCACAGCTGCAACAATCATCCACCATTGTCCGAGCGACTTGATGCTTTCCCAAACCTGCCACTCAAATTTAACTGAGCCTCACCAAAGTGGCCGACCTGGACGTTCATACCTCCGTCCAGAACGAATTTATGGAAACCATGTGTCGACCGAAGGAGGGCGGCTAGATGTTAATAAAAGACCCCCTTGACGCGGGTGTCACCACAGTGATTTGGAGCACAAGCGGACACCGGAAGAATTTCTGGAATTTCTTTGCTTAGAACCGGCTTTAGTAGAACCTGCCAAGCGGACGACACAAAGTCTACTGTTAACGGTAATCCAATCTGCCAATGTACTTGCGGCTGTCGAGCTGAAGACTATACCTACTCCAACCTTATCGGTAACAGCGACCGCGGAATCACTCGAAGTATACAACCAGAATTAGGTAGACATTGCGGATACTGTCGTTTCCATACGTTGGATACTGTCTTTGATTCTCGTCTCTGAAATGCAGCGGGCCTCGACACGCAACAAGTCTAATGTTCATGTGAGAGCGGCCTGTTGACCTATCTGTTTTAGTGTGCAAACGTTGAAGGCACCTATATTAACTCGCATTATAGGTATGAGCAAGTGACGAGGGAGTCCTGAGGTTACTGTAATTAGCTGTCTCTTGTGGGATCCGCAGAGTAATNGTTACTGTAATTAGCTGTCTCTTGTGGGATCCGCAGAGTAATTACCTGAGGGTTGTGAGGGGTCCGAGAACTAAATTTGATGGGACAGTATGGGAGGGGTCAGCAGTTGCATGTTTCCATCTATCCACTTTGCTGTATGCAGCAGATAGGGCTAATCCGCTTATACTGCGAGACAGACGATGCAGTATGGAAGTATTAGGGTTGTGAATGTTCATGATACTGTATAGACTGACAAATCACCACAATATCCATACGTAGACAGGATAACGATTAGGGTTCTCAGCCAAAGCCTTTGACTCAAAAGCCTGTTACTGAAGGAAATATACAAAAATTGGCACCTACCAAACCCCCAAATTGGAGGATCAGGAAACTGGCTTTTCAGACATCTACCTGTTGGCTTGCTTGGTATGGTTGACCCTCAAGATATGATGGTCACACTGTCTACTTTGGCCAAGTGGTTTATAGGGATGCGCATCACGTCACACCGCGTCAAGATCCAGTCTCATTGCGAGCGGTACTGTTGTGATCTAGTACTATTGTCGTATGCACCTAGGCACCTATCTGACAGAACATGTCAATTTGGATACTAGGTAGGGGATTGTGCACAGTCCTTCCTAACTTGATTTGATTTTCACCAACGATACCAACCTTGACGGTACCGTCCTGGTCTAGGTCAACGTTGGCAGTAGGGCTCCGTAGAGATACTTCAGTTAATTGTGTTATAGTGATTTGCACACGGGTTCAAGAATAGAGGTCCAAACCATCAGGATCCAGTTAGTTTGTCTTTTAATATCCAGCGAATGTTTGTTGAGGATGTGACTGTAAGCATCCAACCAGTACCTGATTCCCACATTGTCAATCGGGTGCGCACTAAGACCACTAGCACTCCGGATTCTTAAATCGTCACCGTATAGAGGGGCGTTGTTGGAGCTATCGTGCGGAAGGCCATTATAAGTTAGAAGCACTCAAGGATTGACCAGAGAACCCTAGGGAATTTCGCCGAAGTCAGGGAAGAAGTTGAGAGGTCTAATTCGGTTTTTACCTCCCCTCATATGTATATATTTATATATGGGCATAAAATCTGGACAATCGTTCGTCGTAGTCTACTCGATGAACACTGTAGGAATATTGGGCGCCTGCTTCACAATTCTCAGTGCTTAATATGCCTACTTCGGTGTTTAAATCTGCTGACGGTACTACAATACCTGTCTGTTGGTATCTAGGTGGAAGGTTCCGAGAGGAACTCAACAAGCCATCCATTTTTATTTACCGTCGCAGCAATGTCAACACAAGAGACATCACTTTTCCGTGCCAAATAAGTTTTCGTCTGCTGGCGCCATGGCAGTATCGAATGCTTTCGTTTTCAAGTTTTCAAGAACACTGTCGACAAGCCGTAATCCTTGTTTTGCACGGGAGGATATATTTTGTCGGAAAAATACGGTATCCATTGCTTGTAATATATGAACATTTCTCCTCTCGTTACGCTTCCAGATCACTTACAGGACTCAATCCTTACGTGGTTTGAAATTTCCCCTCGTCATGCTTTACCATTCCCATAGCAAATCTGAAGCCTGACAGTTGTATTTTCTTCACGGCGGCGGTACCTTTCTCAGAGGCAAACAATACTATTCTGATACGCTTGTACATTTAGTGTTCTGAATGGTCCTTCCAACTAACAGTGATCTCCTCAGCATAGCAAGCATTCCGTGATGTTTCTTCATGGTTGTGTGGCAGTTAAGCATTAGTGTTAACCACTGATGTATTGCTGTCTATGATGATGATGATGAGCAAGCATTCCGTCTAGGTTTTCGCCTCGGATAATCTCGTCCACGGTCCTTAGAATGCAAGCGACGCCAGTAATACCTTTAAACGGGGTACGCTGAAATTGGTACAAGCTTTTGCAGACCGCAAAGCAGTGACTGTCTTTCCACTTTCTTTGATGGTAGTTTGGTGATATGCCCCAGGTCGAGAGTGAGACGTTCTAGACCACCTCATTTATTCTTGGTAGTGGGTTTGCGACTTCATACCGAGGTCGAATGACTATAGTCAGGCTTTCAAGGAGATTTAAATGGTTCATTGAGACTTTCAGCAAATGTTGAATTTCCAAACCAATAGAAGGGTTTGAAATAGGGTCTGACAAAGTTGGTTGTGGCTGTTTAATTGTGTTTTTGAAAGGAGCCAGTTGGCGGAGGGATACATTTTCCTTATGACCATCTGGAAGTTGAATCTGTGTGTATTCGGGGTTACTCTCTAACACTTCATCTTTTACCAGGGGATCGTACTTAGATGTTCGGAAACTCTTCTGCTATAGTACTGGTCCGGGTATAACGAGCCACTGAGACAAACTAGCTCCCGTGGACGATTTCCGACTATGCAAAAACATGCGTTCGTGAGGAGTAGCGTTGATGACAGTACACAACAACGGTCTGATAGCGTGCAATGCGTGTGGAAGCACTTATTCACATTGGTCAATATTCACTGCTTTGGAACGCAGGCAGAAAGAAACAGTTTTTTATATAGTGTCATTGAGCCTTTCAACTTGGCTGTTACCTTGTGGGTTGTAGCTCGTGGTCCTGCTAATGGCCACACCCCGGTCGTGAAGGAATTGTCTAAGCTCCTGCGATATAAACGTAGATCCCCAATCGGAGTGAACGTATGGGGGCATTCCAGACATGGAAAAGAGGTAAGCTAATCTGGTAATGGCAGTGTATGCAGACATACCTGGATAGGGAAAAGCGAATGGGAAATTGGAGAAATCGTCAATTACAGTTAGTGTATAGTGAGTGCGAGTGGAATAGGAAATCAGTCCTTTGAAATCAATACTAAGACGTTCAAAGAGCTATGTCGCTTTAAGTAAAGGACTATTAGAAGGGGTGTAGAATTTCGGTTTTAGTCAAGAGCAGACAGAACATAGTTGAATAACGTATTTGACATTGCTTAGGGAGAATGGCAAATTCTTTGTTTGAATAAAATGATACAGACGAGTAATTCCGGGATGGCAGAGCGAGTCACGGAGCTTTTTAAGATAGTCGATTGAAAAAGTTGATGCACAAAAGGCTCTAGATGGAGTATCGTTCACAGGATTATCTGAATCAGAGCGATACACAATATCATAAGAGGATTGAGATAGTTCGATCCGTCAGCATTGAATTTTGTCATTTTTGATCTTAGTAGTCATTTTCGTATCATACATAAAGGCAACAGAACGTTGATCGGTTAGCAGCTCAAAGTGAGTTTCAATGAGGTAATGTCGCCATTTCCGAACAGCTTCAATAATTTCGTAAGATTCTTTTTCAACAGCAGGATGGTTTCGTTCGGTTGCAGATAAAAAGAGAGAGTACGTGAGGAAAAGGCCACGTGGCGACCACTTTGATTTAGTATAGCGGATATGGCTGTCTGAGGCATCAGTTTCAACGATAAAGGGAACACCTCTGACGATGTAAAAGAACGAGGCTTGAGCCAGTTTGGATTTAAGAGACTCGTAGGCGGAAAGTACACCGTTAGGTAAGTGGAAGCTCTTGTTGATAATAAACAGGTGGATTTTGTCTGAATATTAAGAACACCACTGGGAGTAGTATGAGAACATACCAATCACTCTTTGTTGTACTTTCAAGTTTCCAGGTGCAGGCAGCTTGATTAGCGCCTCGAACCAATCGGCGGGATCTGGCCTCACGGGTCCTTGGGTATTTCATAACCCAACAGACGAATTTCTTTGGTGGTGGAAGCACATTTGTTTCGATCTAGTATCAGTTCGTATTTATCAGCCACTTGCAAAAACCGATTAAAATTAGTCTCGTGATCATTCGCATCTTTTTTACATACAGCAATATTATCGACGAGCATAGTATTATTGTGATATTATCATCGAGCGTTTCTTGACGGATCAGCTCGTTCACCGCACGCTGGAAGCGTGCAACATCATTGGTCACTCCAAAAGGTATGGGGTGGGATCAGTATAGGCTGTTGCACGGTTTTGTCATTAGCGCTCTGGAGGTCCAGCGTACTGAAAACAGTGAACTATGAAATTTTCTGTACCATATCATCGATACGAAGGAGGAGATAGGCATCCAGCTAGGTGAACTGAATAATATTTTGGCTATAGTCGACGACCATGCGACGTTTATGGCGGTCCTTGGTAGTTACCAAGACTTGTGTACTCCACGGTGGTCGCGAAGGTTCGATGATGTCTTTTACTAACCTCTCGATCTCGGTCTGAATGAAAATCTCATCACGGTGATCGTGTCGTCTCGACTTAGTACGGATTGGACTGCAAGAGGGATCGAGCTGAGTGAAGAGGGAGGGAGCTGAGAGAGTGGCGGCAGCTGGGCCACATAGCGGAAATGGGACTGAACACCCTGAAGAGATTTTCACAGATATGTGTCGCTGTAAGAAGTCATGCCCTATAACACTTCAGCACACTTATTGGGAAGGATGGGCAGTTTAACAGCTCTCTAAGATTCACCTCTGTTTCTTCATGGTTGTGTGGCAGTTAAGCATTAGTGTTAACCACTGATGTATTGCTGTCTATGATGATGATGATGATGATCTGTGAAATAGTAAAACAAGACAATGGGCTTTGGTGTTACTGGCGCGTTTCACTTCTAAGGTTTCATGTTCAAGCAATCGTTGGTGAATCGAGTTGGATAAGAGTCCACTTAGGAACGCATCGCGGATAGCGTCCTTTTGATTTTGCTCCGCGTTGACAGTTTTGAAACTGCAGTCCTTAGCAAGATTCTGGAATCTTTGCATGAACTGATCGAGAGTTTCATTGGAAGCTTGTTTACAAGTTGTTAAAAGATGGCGTGCAAAAATTTCGTCTTTTTTGTTGTATTTAGAGAGAGTTTAGTATGATGATAGCAGAATCACAGTCAGTACAGTGAGAGATGAAGTTGCGTACATCGCGGGACAAGAAGTGTATGTGTTTTAGCTTGTCAGGTTTATGAGAAGCAATCAACTCGAGAAAATTTAAAAAAGCATATAATCAATGTTCCTAGACGTTATCACAGTCCGTGGTGTTTGGATCAGCATCAAGTTGATCCTGTCGTAGCAGACGGCCTACTATTTCTGGTTGATTAAATCGCAACGAATAGGTCCGAAGCATGTGATCTGTAAGGTAAGGAACGGAGGAATCAGTAGGCTAGGAATGAGCAGAATTCGATGTAGAAACATGACACTCTAGCTTGAGGATACGATCTAGTAGTGGACGTCTTCACTTTGTCCGGTTTACGTGTAGTGACAAAATTGAGAAAGCTCGTGCAAACATGGTACTAATAGCTTCCGGCTTCAGTAGCTCCCGATGAAGTTGAATCAGCGTCACAGTATTCTAGTCGAAGAGTACTTTCTGTCTTCCTGCTTGTTAGATAAAGTGGTCAATATACACGTAGCACAGATGATCGAGAACGCGAATGAGAAGAGTAAGAATCGGTAACCTAGATTTTGTGCACTTGGTCGAATCATCGCGACGGCGTGAATGACAAAGGGACTCATGGATAATAAATGCTATGTAACGAAAGTCACCTTTATGAAACCAAGGACTTGCGAAAGACATGAGACTGGACCGTCACGATGAGACTGGACCTTGACGTGGTGTGACGGCTTGCGCATCTCGATGACCTTTTGGGCTAAACTGGACAGAGTTACTCATACCAGGCAGGCCAACAGGTAGAGGTCTGACAAACCACAGTCTCCTGGTCCTCCAGGTTGGGGGTTGGAAGATGGTTGGCATCTCTTCCTGAAAAACGTACCA
>QNGE01006846.1:0-27666 GCA_008508345.1 Paragonimus westermani
AATGGCATATAACCATCGACCTTTGTTGTTTAGGTTATTACATGGGTTTTAGCTACATAAACCAACGAACTCCAAGACGATTTCTATACACTTATGATATCTGGCGAGATTCCGTTAAATACTAAGCTACTACATATAAAAGAAGACACAGCGCTGATAGTTCAGGTAACACCTAACTCCGAAGCACTTCAGCAAGCCATTCAGATTTCTTTTTACCTCAGCCCAGATAAGTAAATTTCCAAACGTAAAGATAGCTGTACATTTACAGCCAAATCACTGCATTATTTTAGCTGTAATCTTTTCGAAATCTTTCAGTTCAATATTGTAATCCTGGTTATTCGGCTGCTGTGAGAGAGAAGTCACCGATGAGCAATTGTTTCGTTACATGAGAGCGTTCGGTCTTCAACCGTAGACCACAATCATTGCCGTCACCTCTTGGGTATGTATCTGAGCTTACCTATTGAAGGTTGACCCACTGCTGTAAAATTATCGCCAACATGCTCGGAAGTTACCTCAAAGAAGAAATCTGTCATTTCCTTCATATCTCTTGTCGTGGCAATAAAAACGACTCAACTTTTACACAGCTGTCTGCTGCACTACAATGAACCTCGGTTGTGAATGGGTCCACTCTTGCGTACTCTTGTATTGACCACGTTGATTTTATCGCGGTCTCCTCCGATTGATTAGTGAAGAATCTAACGCTTCAAAGTGGTTGCGCAATCCTCATAGGCGGGTGCAATTACAGTGGCAGCAATTATTTTACCAGTGCGCCTAAGTGAAATATTTCACTCTTTTTTATTATCAAAAACGTGCTAACAGTCTATGTGAGTTTGTGACCCTGGATTCATCTTCTGTTGCTAATCCTATTACTGACTTTATTGGGTCATCCAGTAAAATCCGTTGGCGAAAATCCTCGCGTTTGTGTCTTGGTATATCGAACTGTCGAACTGTCACCTCTTCAATACACCCGCGTCCCCATAGAACAAGGAACGAGTGAAATGAAGACCATATGGAAAGTTCTCCAAGTTTTTCATCCATCTTTGTAATCAAACTTTCCGTTCTTATTACGAGTGAGTTATCCTGCACAGATTATTCATTATTTTTATCAAAAACGTACTATTCCTGCAATTTAGAAGCATTAATCGGGGAACATTAAACAACTTCTTGGCTTTACAGAAATTTGGTTATCGGACAATAATCATTCAATAAGTGCTACAAAGAATGATTGTCATTTGTTAATCTCTTTCTACACATCTCACTCTCCAAGTCGCAGGAAACCAAACTTCGACCACACTGCACCTGTGCTTACTTGACGTTGACTTTAGCTGTTGACTTCTGTGCATATTATGGAACGCATCTGTTGAAACCGAATGTACTCTGTTTTTGCCTGAGGATCTATAATGAACTTGTGCAGATGATACGTGCAAATTCAAATTATGATAACGGATCATTAACACTACTCAAATCATTTGACATATACTTCATGTTTGAAAAATCTGGTTAAGACAGTCGGTTACCTCGATATCATTCTCTCTACAACGTATGGATTGATGAGTTTAGTTGGGTCGATCCACTTCTTTATATTAACACACTAATTTGCCTAGTGTGGTTGTTGCCTTCGGTTATGGTAGTTAATGAGTAAACTGCATCTGGTGCCACATACAGTATTGACTGCTAGGATCGTCAACAAGCATTTAGTACATAATTCAAACAGGCGGTATTTATTTCCATGAAGTGAAACCAAAACGCACCCAAATCTCATACCCGCAAAACGCAACAAACAAGCGAACATCCGCAGGGTTTAGATGAATTTTACTTAACGTGTGTACAACAGTTAGTTCGCCATTCAGTATAAATTAAAACTCGTTCTGGAACCTTGGGACTGTCTGAGGTTTTGCGCATTTCTTGCAGGTGAAATAAGCACGTACACTGACACGCTGACTAGGCTGAACCCAGAAAACACGATGAAAATCACTGGGAAATAACTTGATACAGTTTACTTCGCATTTGAATGCGTATTTATGTCAAACAACTGAGTTGGTAGATGCAAGGTCATGGAAAATCTCAACAAGGCTAGAACACCTTTGGCTTAACAACAATCGTGAACACCGTTTTTCCTACGTAAAAAGACGCTGTTCATCCAACAAATCAAAACTGCCTAGTGCCCTTCACAATTTGTTCTAATTTATCCTCTATTGAGTGGCTCAGCAAGCGAGAAACACCACTGAGTCTTCTCTAACAACTTGTGGCAAATCACAAGCGCACATTGGTTGTCCATTGCTTGTCACTTTAATGTCAATTTGTCCAGTCCATCTTCTGATGCTTCTACGTGCTGAAAGTATTTCGAATCATGTTCGCACCGTTAATTAACTTTTCTGAGGCTAGAGCTCGCCAATTTTTTGACACCATGCAAAGATATCCTGTGATGTGTGACCTCAGACATTAAATAAATTTCATAAGTCCACTTCAGTCCCAGTGAGCGATATGTTTGGAAGTGCTGTCGGCTATCAGAATTTGAAGCTGACCAGGAAATAGACATTGCCTATACACTGATAAATCGACGCGACCGTATTAACAACGTCTTACGGAACGCTTAATTGTAGCACCAACTCACAAGACGGAATCTGGAGTTTCATAAATTTTAGGCACACCAGGCTCTACTAGCTCTGACATGGAATTCGCTGATGTCCTCGCTGAGTTTTAAAGCAACGTTTTTGCGAAGTTAACCTCAGCACCTAAGGTTAATATTGACGCTGAATTTGGTAGCAACTTCACTGTGGAGACTTCGTCCTTGGCAGTGTTGGCTAAACTATAATGCCTTGAGGACAGATCTCCAGGTCCCAACGGTATACTCCGCGGCTGAGCTGCCTGTTGACTTGCTGTAATTCATTTTTACACAATTTGCCTATCAGGGAACAGAACTCGTCAACTGAAAACTCGCGATTTGGGAGTGTGGTAGGTGTAGCTGTCCCAGTTGATTCGTCGTCCAACGTCTCGAAGATTTTGGAGACGACTTTGTACGACCTGCTTTGCAACTGCCCCGCCTCCCGTGAATTCCTCTCGCACGTATAACGCGGATTTTGCAAACCGGTTGGCACACCACAAATATGCTGGCAGACACGGAAAGGTGGAAGAAAGCAGTTGAAAATGCAGTGGAATTGACATGGTATGTTTCAACTTTTCCAAAACATTTGCTCTGATAGATCATGCCGTTTCATCATTTAAGCCTTCGCACTACCAGATACAAGTCAATCTTCCTCAGCGACTTGAATCACCTCTTGCTAATGGTTTGTACAGGGTGCACGTAAACAGTGTATTCTCTATCTGCAGGCCTAGTATCAGTGGTCTACCCCAAGAATCAATTCTTGGACCGCTTAGATTTGTGATAATTATCGTTGATCTTCATCTTAAAACCTCTCTGTTATTATTGCTTCCTGACGGCGTCAAAATTTGGTATTAGTGTCCTATTCAACTGGACTCGAGTGAACCGTCCTGGCTTGAATACTGGTGAGTGTAAATTTATGTACATTCACAGCCACCTGAACACCACGCATTACATCGGAAGGTACCCGTTTCAAACTGCTCTCAGCCAAAAGGACTCATGAACCACTGTTTCTGCACACTCTCAAGCTCTGCGAACGCTGATGCAAATGCAAAAAGTGGCTAGCAACAGGCTGGCGTTATTGAAGTATAATTTTGGTCTGTTCAATCATTGTTGTTTTCGAATTCTTCATAACTGTTTCGTTTGACCGTTCAGGAGAACGGAACTGTGATATGGCCAGCATACCTATAAAGGGATAGGTTGCATTTGGAGACCACAAAAGGTCGTATCATTAGGGCTGTCAGTAGCCTTAAAAAATAAGCCATATGAGGAAAGGCTGGTATCTCTGAACCTATACGCTTGGGAGAATGTTTGGCTCAGGGAGGGGCTTGGCATAAAATCTGTTGATAACGAAGTCTTTTAATCATTCGCGTTGGTTGAAGCTCAGCAGTGGGAGTAGCACGAAAATAAAGGGCCACCCCATAAAACACGAGATCCAAGACATCAAACCAGATTGCAGACTACGTGTCAATCAGACTTTAACTGCTCAGTCTGACCACAATGTTTCTGTTCACTTTGCAACATTTTTCAGTGCCCCCACTGATGAACATCTGGTGCGTTAATTCGAATATTGCACCATTTCCACCCATTTAAATCCAGTGCTCGGAACCTTGAGATTTTACGGATCGAGTCACAGAAGTCTCAGCTGCACCAGCTTCCTAATTCTGTCTCCAACCCATAGATTCTACTGAATAAAAAATAAAACGTCAGTTCAAACAGTAAAAAATCGCAAAAATTCCTAAACACATCAAGAAATCGCAAGCGTCAAAAGATCCACCTGTTTTGAATTCATGTTTCCTAAGTTCTATCCAGTGGGTTTTGTTTATCAGTTTGCATGTATCTCCCCTTCTCAGATAGCATGCTCCGACTCCGACCTATTTCTGGGATGCATCAAGTTTTGCACTTCGAACACCGCTCATGCAATCCGTACGGAAGTTTCTGAATATTACATATCATTTGTTTTCACACCATAAAGGAGAACGCACTCAAGTAGTGGCTAGCTGGTAAGTGTTTGGAACAGTGTCCTTTTCTCTACGACTGCTGGAAGTTCCAGTAACAACCACTAACGGGAGAGCCATGATCCAACACAGATGAAGGGCCGTTGGTCACAGTGGTCTCATACCAAAACCGAAAGGTCGCAGCCGAGACAACCTCTCACAAAACCTTTGGGCATTAACCGGGAGTTAATCAAGAACTCACCGCTGTACGGTGTATAAATTACTTTAATGAGTACTAACTTACATCATGCTTGGGATCTCGAAGATAACGGCCTGAAATCTGGTCGACTCATGTGATTGCCTTTGTTCATTTACATCTTAGTAGGTCTGTACACGTTAGTGCCGTCATTTAAATTTCTGACCTGCGTATGCTGAACAACTGGATCCACGGTTCCGCTTGGTTTCATTTTGAACCGTTTGTGTTTGCACCCTCAGAAAAGCTACTGTTGTTTTAACACATACGTCATGTCTACTGGATATTTTTATAACCCTTTCGGGTCTGGTTTTGTTCAGATATATCTGTGACTAGTCGACTTATTTCACATTAGCTCTGTACTGGCTTATATTTGTTTCCGAATGTCAGTACACGAATTTGGAGCTATTTAGTTCAGGGTCTAGTTAGTTTGGCTGTTCCACTACTTAACCTCCTTCACTTTCACCTGATTTCAACAGCTGAGATTATTGTATAGCATATTCATATTTCACTGTATTATCATATACAGTCTACATCAATTGTCTCTCCACAAGATGAATACCACTTGTTTAAATTGACTCAACCTAATGTTACATTCCTAGTGTTTTTGTTGCTCCTGCTCCCTCTGAGTTGGAATTGCCTATATTGCGTTATTCATTGAATGTGTGTTGAGCTGATTTCAGTTTTCATATATTTTTATAGGTTTCATCCCATACATAACACTGTGAATT
Organism: Paragonimus westermani; assembly: GCA_008508345.1. NCBI lineage: Eukaryota > Metazoa > Platyhelminthes > Trematoda > Plagiorchiida > Troglotrematidae > Paragonimus > Paragonimus westermani. The sequence continues at coordinate 5,524 of QNGE01006846.1, forward strand.
AAAAGTGGTAACAAATAGGTATAAAATTATGTGTACAAATGAAGCCGGTAAGACAGAACGACTCACTGACGTGTTGGACTACTTTGGTTTAAAATGATCATCACATACAAAAATCAAACGAAGTCAGATAAATACTTTCACACACTCTGCGGGAAGTATAATGTCGCGCTTCGGAATGTCAGCAGATTTATAGAACTACAACATTTCATTGTGTAATTAACTTTCACCCGACAACCTACCAAAAATTGATAAGAGAAAGGCGTGTGTGGAAACTCCAGTTTCTTATTGTAATACCCAGTCAATTTGAAAAGGTGATGTCTGTTCAGCCAACCAGATGGATTTGATAGAAGGATGTAAACAGCAAGTGGAAAAACTTGCAAACGTTAGCCGTTAAAAGTGAACACTACATTTTTCTACTGGAATGACATCGTCACCGTTACATAACATTCCATTTTTCCTAGTATCATGTTTCTTTGTCTTATTTGAAGAACCTTATTACTTTGACTTAGGGAATTCCCTAATTAAGTTGCTTTGTTCAGCAGCCACAGTTTCGTCCACTGTAGTTTTGCTACCAATAAACAACCGTCCATTTTGCATTCAGTTATATTATAAACCATTTACTGAAAAAGAGAGGTAAATGTTGACCATTTTCGTTTGATTGCTTAGGATTTCAAGGTTGAATGAAACCCAATTAGTGTGACTTGTATTGAAAACCAGAAAGCACTCATTGTGGGCTGAATGTGGGTTGAGAACCAGAGCGTGCTGCTTTGTTGTTGGTGCTGCTTTTTTCCTTTTGTTTAATTTGTGTACATGGATCACTGGGCTTTTGGCTCATGCGTATTTGTGTTGTTTCCTCTTGTAGGTCTGTTGTTCCAACCCTGCCATCGAAAGAACGCTGTTCCGCCGTACTTCCGCACTTCCCAAAAGTTGGTTCGTAGTAGTTACGCTCATTCAGGGTGAGGACGGTTAGTTTGCATTTTAGAGTATTGAGTTTTCTAAAACCTCCTGTGAGTTGCTGATGTTCATTTTAATGAGTGTTGAGCTATATGCTCTAACAGTAGTTTTGGTGGAGGGTTTAAAAATCTAAACAGATATATTTGATTTGATACCGGCAGGTCAATTATTATTAGATTTGTTATTAACCAACACTTTCTTTCAGATTCCAGTTACACATGGATTCATGTTTTGAAAGCCCTGATAGTCACTTTTGGATTGCTGTTCCTGATCATCGCAGCTTTTTGTATTAGGGTCATACTAATTTCTGTATGGTTTTCAGGATCCCCGAACTCTTTTTTTGAATAAAGCAGTTATTATCGATTGACCTTAGAAAGGAGGGGTGGTCGCCGCTCTCTCTACAAGTTGAAAAAACCTGTGTCAACGCATCTACTAATGGTTCCTTGACTTTTTTGAATAGTGCCAGCACGAACCCCCTAGATCAGCAGTCTTATTACGCTTGAGAGCTACATAACATATTTCCGAACTCAATCTCAGTGGGTGGTCCCAAACTTACAGACCGGCGTATTGCACTACAAGTCTTTGGCGGTAACACAGGAAACATAAGTCTCAGAGTGTGCTGCCTACCGCTCTAACCTCCTGGACATCTTGAAAGTGAGCGTGCCATGTGCATCACCGGTAGACAGACGGTCGCCTTGGACCAGTGGCAAGGGTCAGGTTAGAATTTGCCGGTGTTCCCTAGAGCAAAAGCGGCTTCAATCTGCTTGAATTTTCCCACTAATCAGGCCACATGTTCAGCGTTAAGACTACGTTTCATTTTACTACATTAATCTTCTCTAGACTTTTTAGTTGAACTGCCAAGAACAGTGTTTCATCTAGTTTCTAATAACTCCAGGGATTTCTCCGAGATCCAGTCTGTTCAACTCATGTACCCTGGTGCCGCGTGCTACAATGCCTGCTTCATGATTGGTCTGTGAGATTCATGTGATGAACACTGCTATGACTGTATTGTAGACTGGTCTGCTACTTACGCTTTATTGGTGGTGTAGCCATTTTCTCAGCAACCTACCGCTGCTGGTGGTGGGGTAGTCGCCCAGCCATAATGAGGAAAAATCGATAAAGTATCAAGTAAGTGCTGCAATAAATAGGACAGTCCTTAATGGAATCCTCGCCGCCTACAACCAAAAGTTTTGTAATTAACCTGAGGCCAGGCCTGGTTCTGAGAAAGACGGCACCAGGTATAACAACGACGCGCATGATGCCTGAAACTGGCGCTGAATAAAAATAGCTTGTGCTCTGCGCACAGCTGTAACAGCTACCTACTACTGTTCCAACGATGGGATTATATCCTAAATCTGACATCTAAACGAGGCTTGGCCTCACCGGTGAGGTCAACCTGGTGTTATCCTCGGCCACTGTAACCATATCATATCTACGTGTCGGCAGAAACAGAGTGGCCAGTACTTAGTAGATGTTTTTGATGCCGTTGTCACCGCTGTCGGTTTGAGCTCAGACAAATACAATAAAAAGATTGCTGACGATTTTGCTTCCAGAGCTGGCCTTAACAGAACCTACGGGCGAACGGTACAAAGTCTACTTCTAACAGCAATTCGATCTATCAGTGAGGCCGCGGTAGTCGTGCTGAGGACTACGCTTACTCCAGCCTGATCGGCAACGGCGTCCGTACTGTCACCCGAAGTGCATAACCTGAATCGTGTGTACCGTGTGGGTGTTTTTAGTTCAATACTTTGACTACTGTTGTGGATTCTAGTCACCGAGATAGAGCAAATATCGACATTCAGCTAGTCTGATGTTCGTGTGAAAGAGTCCTGCTACCTTATCTGTTTAGAGTAGGAACATTTGAAGCACCTATGGTAATTCGTATTCTTGGTCTAACCAAAGGACAAGGAAAGACTGATGCCGAATGGCAAGAGACGCGACTTACAGACTCACGGTTACTATGATTAGCTATATCTGCTGTGGGACCTGCAGAGTGATCAGCAGAAATGGGGTAGAGAGTGGCTTGAGAGTTGAATTTGATAGCACACTGAAGGAGGGATCAGCAATAGCATGTATTGGTCTATCCATCATACTGTATGCAGCAGATACGACGACCCGGTTTATACTGCGAAGTGCCCCATACGGTATGGAATTACTGATTTTGGGACCACTCACGTTTGTGTGTGGGGTGAGATACTGCCAGGACACTCATACCTCACTAAGAAAACGATTAGGGTTCTCAGTCAAAGCCTTTGAGTCAAAATTGTGTATCGTTCGGTAGCGGATTTATGACAGTGCACCAGAAGTGGTAATTTGTCCGGAAAGAAATGCCAATCTTTTTCCATCCCTTAGCATGGAGGACCAGGAGACTGGTTTATCAAAAACTACTTATCGGCCTACCTGACATGAGTAACTTTGCCGATGTAGTACCGTATTACCCAATAGGTCATCAAAATGGAAAAGCTGTCACACCACGTCAAAGTCCAGTTTCGATTTGACAGATAAGCCTACACAGGAGAAGTGTGGGTAATAATACACAGTGTTATTCAGCAATGCAGCCAACTGGCGCATGGTTTTAGTCTCCCCTGGACTAATAAAGAACAAAAGAGCCTCTACAAGCCCTGTAACATATCCGCGAAGAAAAACAAGAAAAGGGTTTAGAACGTAAATATCCTGATGAAAGTAACACGAGTTCAAAGTATAACCGTTTTGTTTTGTATGAAGTATGCCTCGTCAGTTTGTTAACTATTGGGTTTCAATGTTGCTTGGGGAAAGTGTGGTTGCAAATGACCAGTCACCTAAAAGCAACCCTGGATCAAAAAGTGAAGACTCAATATCAGCCAAAATGGTACTTTCAAACCGGTTCAATCGTTATCAAAACTACGATAAGGCTTATACATTTTTATACTCCCATTGTGTGATTAGTCACAGCTAGCTCCACAGATATCAAGATTTGGTTACGTAGAAAACTGAAAATACAAGCGTGCATGTTCAATGTGGAAAAAGGGAAAGGAAATAAAATAAGATATGTGGTAAATAGAAACGGGTCAAGAAAATAAGATAGAACTTATGCTTGGGTTAATGTGCATGCAGCGACCGCTTATGATCCCCAATTCTAATTCATATTTTGGCGCACGTTTTGATGCATATTGATTATTCCCTTCGAAAAAAGTTAACTGAGGAGCGCACCGTCCTCTTCGCATTTATAACAGAAGATTATAACAGGGATGCGGTTGTGATTCAGTATTTATAAAGCCAAATGTTTATTCTTGAATACTTCGAACGGAATTGTGATACTTGGAATTAAGGACTTCAGACAGTCCCAGAAATCGTACTTGAATCGAAACTTTCCAGGTAGGTAATAAGAAGAAGACCTGGCACCGGTAGCAGTAAGCAGCTGTTATTCATGAGATGAAAAGCTGAATTTACGGGTGTACAACAGTGTTCGAGAAATCACAGTTCGTCATCGGCTGGTCGTACTAGCACTGTAAGTTAATTGGTGCAATACGAAACAAGCAAATCAGCAAATAACGAAAAACACAACATTAGGACCGTTCGTCAATTCCTGATGCTGTAACGCGATATTTGGATAGGCCCCTTGTCAAATCTTCTGTTGTGTCGGAGTTTGGATAAGCGGTGATTCAAGTAGATTTTCACCACAGGAAAATTGAGCGACCACTTCGGAAGGCTTCAAAGATTTAAATCTACCATTTCAAAACCTGGGCGTAATTCTCAGTTTCGAGATTTGAGGTCGATGAAAACGGAAATAATTAAGTTATCGGAGAAGTTGCAGAAACATTTCGATTGGACAAACTTCAGTGGGAATCACTTAAACTTTCTATGGCTAAGAGTTACAGCATAACCACAAGAAGTTAAAATTAAACCATTAAAAGTTCAGTGCACTTACATTACTTTGCTTGTCTTGAGAAATTGGAATGAAATCCTCGTTATTTGAGTACGCGTAGTATCTAACACAAAATGACAGAGAAGTTACAGTTTATTCTGCTATGAAGTTCACGATGACTGACTTTATAATCCCAAAAATTTCAGCATCTCAAAAGGATAGAAGATGTCGTATTTTTCAAAAAAGAATCACAGGGGCAATTGCAAAGACCAAACTTGTTCAACACTCATGCAGCTTTTTAATGCGGTTGCCTGCTAGTCAAATTCGGATGAAAGCTATAATATACGCAATACAAATATTTATGCGTACTAGCAAATTGTCGCCTAGCGTCACCCTAAATAAACGATATTGATACACACAACAGATGATTTACATTAAATTATTTCCATACGTCGCGTTCGTTCCAAAAATTACATCCTCAATGAAGAAATAAACAAAACTATCCAAGTTGTTCACCGCATAAAGAACTAACTTCAAAGAGTACAGGATTTTCAAAACAACAAACTCACAAGAAGGTCAATACCCATCTGGGAAAGAATAAACAGAAATATGTTAGTGGAGACCAACCGTTGTGTGTCGTGACAGAGAAATCAAAAAAGGGCTGTACGCTTTATTTACGAGAAAAACAGGATCAGTTTTGGAAGCTATTTCCAGATAGTGCATTAGAGTTATTACATTTCAGTCAGTAGAAGTGGTTAAAGTACGTCAACCAAAATCTCGAGAAAGACTTAAACCAACATACGCCGATAAACGAAGAATTGAATGAAGGAAAATTAATAAAAGAGACAAAATGAGTGGCATAAAAATCTGTTAAGTTAAAACATCGATTATCCTTGGATGGCGCGTACAAGTGATCTGTTTTTCTTCTACAATCGACCCACACAGAGCGCTTAAACAAACAGGCCATTAACGATTAACTCAATCTGAATGCTTTTCGTAGTCTGTTACGCCAGACCTAGTCAGAACATGTGAGCAAACAATCTGGCGACATACGTCATTCAAACATTTTTCAACTCATAATGAAACTTTCCAATACTTTGACGCACCTCATACTGTAGTCAGAGTACTCGAAACTGTCAGTCTCTTCACAAATGTTTAAAGATAGGATATATAATGCTGATCTGGTGAAAGTGGATTTGGCGTAAAACCAGGTGCTGTAATATGAAATGCAACATAGAACTAATCAGAGAAAAACAGTCTCATATGTGCGTGTAATTTCCATTAGAAGGTGATTACCTCAAGAAACGTTTACTCATTAACACAGTTAGAAACGGCTAATTGCTGTTATCAGAATAAACCGTGATTTAACTGTGATAAAGTTTTTGGTTCTATTTGTTGAATACAAGGAGTGGCATGGAGCCTGTTAAGTGGGTTTGGAAAACAGCCTTAGCCTGAAGAAGATGTTTTTATACGTTTGATATTTAAAATATTTGGCCATCACATGTATTTTATGCCTGATTTTTAGTGGTGCTGTATGTCACTCTGGAAGCAATGTATTGTTTTCGGTCATTTTGTGGAACTGAACATTATGCTGAAAACAGTAAATATTATGTCCAAAATCTGGATTTCTCCATGTAGGCAATTCGTTATTTTGTTCACTTACTTTACCAACAGGACACATAACATCCAGACTGCATGGTTTACTAAAGGTTCAAAAAGGAGGATTGCCATTAAGCCTGATTCCGTATAGTTTGATGGCACGGTGGCTAACAGAGTTGCCAGAACCCGTTTAGTTGGAGATCGCCGTGCATTCGCTAAAAGACATGTTTGAGGTCTTTGTTTATATTCGGTTGCCGAAGTTTTAAGTATGTGCTTATCCGAAGACATGATTGTCGGGGAAGTCGCCAGTTCCCCGAAAATATTGTGCGACAAACGCTAACAAAGTACACTGGTGAGTGACCTTCATAGTTGGCACGGCCATGCACCGCTTCGTCTTTCAACCATTGTGTCAAATATCTGGCGCCCCATCTACGCGCCCCAACGCTCACATGCTTACATCCCGCCTGCGCGCATCACTGTACTGTTCGGTCCATCATTAGCCCACCTTTGATTTAACCTTCTGATTGGTCACGAACCCTTTAAATATGATCTGGTTTGTGACTATGTTGTTTTCGAAGGAACTCTGTCCTGAGGCCAGTCTTTTCTCTGTGTTCATGCGTTAGACTCGGGTGGTCTGGTTGGCCGGGAAGTCTCGAACTAGTCGTGCATAATCCGTAGTCCATTTTTCGTTACCGTTGACTTTTGTTCCGTTATACGTCGTCTCACCAACCGTTATTCCGTTATCTGTTTATGTGCTCGTAGGACAAGCGAGCCAGTTACAAAAATGCTCATGCAGCTGATACTGACTTGTAGGCAGAATGTACAATTTCAGACTGGTGGGTAAAGGTGCCGTCAGAAGGAGGGTGTTGCGATGGGGTCGCTGTTAAGCCCACCGTTTGCAGATACCTTTATGGCGACGTTAGAAAAACTACGCTCTGTAGGATTATTGACAAAAGGACCTTTTAAAAGAGGTGCGCGGAAGATATCATCTTTTTGGTTGACGAAACTGTGGATCTGGATGGCCCACTTGATGACGCAAACACAACACATTCCAATCTAAACTTCACCCCTGAGCCCCGGAAAGACGGATGAACATCTTTCCCGGTTGTGTCGCTGAGTCCTAGTGCAGACGTTCCACTCAAGACAGGCATTCACGGAGAGGAAACTTGGAACGGTCAGTGTGTTCACTTTTTCCATAGCCTTCCTCCCAGAGAGAAGAGGATATGTAATGACAATATGACTGTAGCAAAAATGGTGTATCTTAGGCGGATATTCATATAAAACGCTTAGCCCGTAAATTTCGTGGTTGACAAGGAGATGACAGAACCGAAAGTTAAGCTGCCATCTGTGGAAATGAAGTTGGTTCATATGAAGCTAGACTGCAAGGGCGAGATGCTGGCTGAGCTAGTGAATTCTAGAATAAACAACACAACTGAAAATTCCTAAAGTGCGGCAGAACTGCCTGTCTCATTCAGATTCAACCCGGTAGTCCGCTTGCATCTCAAAGATAAACGCTCAAGTTTGTGACCTCATCTTGTGGGACTATTCCAGGTGCTCCTGCGAAGCACTTAACATCGATCGAACAACCAGACGTCTTTCTCAGAAGATACATAAGGGCTACCCCACATAGCCGACTGAGGGCCAAGTGAGGTCCGTTTCGAGTGCAATTTGACGTACCTTGTTGACTCAAGACACCAAGTCACACCAGAATTGGATTTTCAGTCTAATCACTACCTGCCCATTCGTCAATCCAGAGGAGTCGAGTTTTGTAATGCGTCCACCGTTTATGCAACAGAAATTCGCCCACGCAGTCTCCATTTTTGCGTTCACAAGAAATTTTTTCAAACCGTATGGTTACTGCGGCCCCGTTACCTACATGACGCTTCCGTAGGTCAATTCTGTTACCTGATTTCATCCAGTGCACAACCGCGTGACATAACTAGGCGGCTAACAGCTCTCGTCTTCTTCAGCTTGAAAACCCTCATTATATAGAACTTTATGTAATTGGTCCGATGATGAATATCCGAGAGCAGACTATATGCCAAAATATCTTTTTTCTCCGAATGAATTCATGGGGTCTATTGGATACATTTTTGATGCCAAAAAATAAATTAAGTAAAGCAAAAAGAACCGTAGAAATCAACTTCACTCACACTATTGAAATGCCCGTTTCTGTCCAAGTCAATCATTAGCCACTAATAAAAAGTAGCTGGTATTTGACGACGTATCAGTACTTTCGCAAGAAAATCGAAGATGTTACTCCGACCTGTGCATTGCGGACGTTCCTGGTTGTGCTATAGCACGAAAATTGTTATCAACAACCACCGAACTGCCAGTTTAGGGATTTTCATTCATACTTGTACAAGGTGTCGTTGCATATGCCTACAATAGAAGGACTGTTATCAACTACGTCACCTCTCTAAGTCATTCGAACTACCATGGATAGAAAATGTGTTGACGTCCATAAAGCTTACAGCTTAATAAGTTGTTCTTCATCAATGTTCTACCTGGACCATTTTTGCTGCTTCAGATTTTATTCAACTTTTTTGTGTCTAGTAGATTGTTTGTCATTAAGTCAACGCTAGATTGTAGTGTGGCTTTACACGTTTTTTGTATCTGTACAATCTGTTAACCACTGTGTAAGAATTAAGTATACTTCGTTTAACGAATTCACGACAGAAATGCAGTTCATTCCCACAATCTCTTATGTTCTTCTGTTAGATTGCTCGCTGAGATTATATGTAGTTAATTTCCATGAGAGGAATTTATCAACATTCAGTAATCGAAGTATTGCGCATTACAGTTTTGTTGTAACTGAATCAACCGCTCATGGAAAATAACTACAGAACGACGAGGCCAAAGTAATAATAATTTAAAAGCCAAGTAGTTTAAATGTGTAGAGATTTCAGTTCTCCGAAAATATACTTTGTTATGGGTGGTCTACATACTCTTGTCTTGAAATCTACTGGTGTTAGGAAGACACCTCACTTCATCAGAGACATTTGTTCCTGGCAGGTACTCACCGCCTGACTTGGCGGTTAGCAATCCTCAATTACCTGTCGCAAATATATTTTGGCTTTGTTGAAAGCAGCTAACTGTATTGTAAAGCACTGCTGCCAAAAGTTTGAAAAGAAGAGGAAAAGTCTGAAGACTCCACAGAGCCTCTGATCCATCTCTACTTCTTTGTCCAATCACTCTAGAAACCAGTGAATATGATTCTGTTTTAAAATTATGTTACAGCACATGTTTAACGAAATAAACTGTACGTATAAACATTTTTTATAGTGTACACGTGCAAATGTACCATGCGAAGCTATCAGAATGAGGCAGGTAAACTTATGGACAGATATACACGAACGTCCAAAGTGGTTGGGTGCTGAGGCTAATGCGGCCAGACGGCTATAATCATGAGACCCAACTATGAAAAGTCAGGACTTCGGCTGGATTCGAACCAGCGACAGACACAACATGCCTCAAAGCGGCAAGCGCTCTACCAGCTGAGCTACGAAGCCACACCAGGAGCTCGGAAATTTCACATTTGGATTCTGTTACCCACCCGTCCCACTGTCCCACACGGAATTTACCAAATGATTCAGGGGATCGACTGCCGCGACAGGATTTCCCAAACAGTTTACGGTGGAATCCACCAACACCACTGCTAAGCATAGAAATTGTGATTTTTCGTCGAGTTGTGTGCAGTCCACCGACCCATTGATGTCAGTTCTAACAATCTGATGAACCTTAAGGTTCCAAAACACATCAACACGGCGGTTGAGAACATTCTACATGGTACTTAAGGAGTTGTGCGGAAACAAATTCTTACCTACCTTACACTTTAATCCGCTCTAGACCCACGTAAAACAAATCAAAAAACACCCAAGCTATGCGACGTTCTCACGAAGTTGCCAGAGAAGTCGCTAAATCAACTGCATTCAGATAATAGAACAAATTACGTTCATCCGGCAAGTAACAATTAGAAAAATATTTATTTACAAATAGAATCAGGATGGACGTGGGAGAAAGGCACGCACATTTTTCAAATATTCATTAAATAATGCGTCATCTGAAAACAATGCACAATGAAAGAGTATTTCTTTGCAGACCAACACAATATTCTCCAGCAATTCACAGCATAACCTAATTTGGAAAATCATAGGAAACAATGCAGCCATCACAAAAGTTAATTTTAGAGGCGTTGGTGGATTCCACCGTGAACTGTTTGAGAAGTCCTGCCGGGGCGGTCAATCCCCTGAATCATATGACAGATTTCATATGAAACAGTGGGACGTGTGGGTAACAGATTCCTAATGTGAAATTTCCAAGCTCCTAATGTGATTTTGTAGTTCAGCTGGTAGAGCGCTTGCAGCGCCGAAGCATGCTGTGTCTGTCGTTGGTTCGGATCCAGCCGAAGTCCTGACTTTTCACAGCTGAGTGTCATCTAAAACCATAAATCTGTCATACTACTTATCGATAATTCTAATGTAAAAGTATGTCGAACATGTGAGTATTACATCGGGGTAGTTCGCTGGGTTCAAACTTCATTTTTAACTCTTAATCGGTTCAATCCGCTAGTGATATGTTGTAATAAGATTTTAGAATTATTAAACCATAGAAGAATGCACTTTTACTATCGGGTTCGCCTATGAGGATGCTCGCTTGGCACTTAAAAATTCCGTACCCGCAAGAAACTGCAAATCAGATGCTTCTAAACCACGAAACGTTGACCAAAAAATTGTTTGAACAGTAAGCGAGAAGTTGATGAGGCGTCAAGAAATTTAAACTTCGGCTTAAGGTTTGTGATTGAATGCTTGTTGGTAAGGAATCGTTTATTGAATTGTTCGCCACCAGTTAGCATGTGTAACGCAGATCTGCTAAAACTACCTCCTTTAATGCAATTTATTACCGTAGTCATCAAAATAACTTTCAGTCTTTTGATTCACTACAGCTCAAAAGGTGACATTCGTATTATCACACAGTGTCAACTTGAGAACTCTCATGACATTTTTAAATGTGCTTCATAAAATTACTGATACATGGTGTGATCCAGCTGCTATAAATTGAACGCTCCTACGCTTAAACTGTGATTCCACCGCATTGTCTCACTTACTTGGATTGTCTTCAGGGGATATGATATATTACTTATATGTAATTATTCGACAGGGATTTGAATTGTCCATGTACAAGCAAAAGATCACCATTTTTGTGGGTACGTTAGTAATGACTAAATTGTGCAATAGTGACTTGGAAAAGAAACCTGCTTAGATAAGACCAGTGATAACCCTGTCTTCTACTTTCAACCTTTGAGCTGGATGAACTACTCTAATTTTATTTCCCATTACAACAACGACTCTGAAGTGAGAAAATCAGCAGGAAAATAGAACTCTGCGATAATAGTACACAAAACGGGCATGTTAATCTTCACTGATAAGTTAGCAATTGTCCGTTAATGATAGACAGCGCGGATATGCCTCAAAGGTACTAATCGGTTATTGTACTTAAATCAGTACAAACAAGCTAGGTGTACCTCTTGGGAAACGTATACAACCTTGACATAATTGAATGGACGGCAAGATCCACAATAGATATGACATCTCAGTGATGCTTGGCCTTAAGCGGATGTTATCTAATAATGGTCGATTTTACGATTAACCTTTGATAAGTCGTATTACTTTGACAGCCATTTCTCAGCGTTGTTTATAAATACAACAAAACTGAAGAAACAGAAGCAGAGTTAATATGAGGAACCTTGTTAAAAAAAGCTACTGTTCCGGGGAAGATGCTTTGTTATTTTAGATCCATAAGCTTACCGAGTAATGTGTGATGGTTAAGTTTGACAATGACCAAATTAATAACCGCACTTATAAGGACCGGAATATTCAGCATTTGGGCCTACAAACTTTGGATGGTGATGGCTAGTGTTCACGTGAACCACCGCACAATAGAAGGGACGTTTGCCGACGAACAGGTTTGTACATCTCAAACTGTTTGGTTAACTAGAGAGTGGGATGAATACTAGTGTGTTGAAAATAAGCCAGTACCAATTTTCCCCAAAATAACTCTGCTTTATTACATTTTGGCGTGCTTTTCAGGAGCTTTTGGTGTTTTATTCCGATAGCAGCATTTATTATCCATATATGATTTTTCCTCCAGAAAGTCTGTTGATTCCGGTAACAACCATGTGGTTAGTTATGAATAGCAATCCAATCTATATGCATCAACATGCTTCGGACTGTCATCTTTATGTCACAACTTAAGGATTCTACTTTTGCAGCAACACGTAGAAGGGCAAGACTTAGACACAATATATGAAGTAGATTCAAATATTTTGGATGAATTTATAGGTGGTAATGGTGCAAAATACATCTCGAAATTCACTCACACTTGACCACCTCTTTAGCATACGGATCGACTTTACAGCCAGCTTCATTCGAAACTTTTTGCAGACAGGCATGCAATTAACATGTTAAAGGCCTAGTAGAAGGCACATATGAACCATGCGGTTCCGGTGACAAATATGTCGAGGGCAAAAGTGAAGTGGGTAGACGAACCTTGGGTCAAGGGTCAGACTGAATAAAACTGTTCACTTCTGTAAAATTACTAAGTTTCAGTAGAATATAACTCATATTTGATGGCAGCCTCTTCCATGAGAAAGCACCAGATTTGAGTTTCGCTCCACTGACGAGTTCTAACAAAAGCGAAACACGAGTCCGTTGCTTCTTTTTAGAAGAGATTAGCTGAAACTTTTGTCTGTATGCAAGGGTTGTGATCAAACGTGAATGATTTCCACCCGAACCCAACCAAATACACGACCGCTCATCGGCAATAAAAATGGTTACTGCTCACGGGCATGCAAGTCTAGGTTTACACTAACTGACATTACGGCTCACAACTGTGAGCATAAAACCCACACAGTAAGATGTCTCGAAGTTCAACAAATGTTATTTTGGTGATGACAGAATTCGCTACCAGTCGCCTGGGTGAACAAATGGGAGTCGCTGTGGTCTTATACCGTTACAAGACCCTGGGGTGTAAAAGTGTTACGATGATAAGGGTCTATTCATGTCGCCTCTTGAATCGCTTATACGAGGCACTGTCGCAGTCCTTATAGTGCGTTACTCTTGGGTAAGTGGTCGGCAAATTCACTGAACCTTTTCAACAATAGTTGAAGTGCACGGTTTGGTTCACAATTCATTCAGAGCACACAGATCTTGTGTCTTTGACTCCTTTCAAGCAAAATAATTTTGAGTGCATTAAAATTAAGGATTATCGACCAATTCGATTTGTAGATCAACATCCTGTTTCAGTATTATAAAATAACTTACAATTGAAATACTGCACCCTATATGTCGGCGTTTAACTAATTAGTCGATTCATTTGATGGCACGTTGAGAACAGAGAGATCAATCTTGGTAAGCCCAGGAATTGGGCATTGAGTTCTCTCACAGAAAAAATTAATCACACTTAGCCGAGCTTCATCGTTTTCCACGCATCGCTTGGCAAGTTTTTCAACTTTCGTAAGAATCTGTCAGCAAAGATTTTGTAAAGACCATAGAACTGTGTCATTACTGACCGGTTACCGTCATAAACACAATTTCTGAGTGAAAGTTCACAATTCATATTCCATATTAATGTGAACTTTCATCCAAAAATGCTGGGTGAATCAAGGTCCAATCGTTTCATTTAAGTCTTGTTGGCTGTGTTTTCGGGCTAGTCACATGTTTACTACCGTCGAGAGTTTGTAAAATGTATCTACGTCGTAATTTGTCTTTTACCTATTCTATTCGCATGTGATTGTTTAAGTGTGTTGTTAGGAGGAGACAGCTAGAGTCTTTAGTTAACGAGGTCTGTCGAAAGACGCTTCGTTGGACCTGAAAACAGTTATTCAATCGGCCGGATAGCATGGGGTTGGCAAAGGAACCACAAAATACTGGGCAAAAGTGTATATCCAACGTACCCTCAGTTAACATGCAGAATTGCGAAGAGTTTCAAAATTTAATAATCCGTTACCTATCAAAGTATTACAGTTGAAGGCGTCACAGTATGGTTATTATATATTTTGAGAAACAAATCACTTTGCTATTTCTCATTAGGAAGAATGGCTTGCAACTAACCTAATTGAACGAAAAGTTACATTATGACATAGGAGGCCACGTTTGAGCTAATAACCGATTTGGAAACGTTCTTGGGCACTTCTGAGTAAATTTAACAGGACCAGACTTTTGCGATTTTACAATAAACTATGTTGGGTTTCCGAATACCTGGTGGACGGCAGTGATTATTAATTCCCCGTGAGAAACATAAAGTGTACAGGATATAAAGGTTCAACGGAAACAGTTTTGCAACTTCAAATGTCGGTGGGAGTTGCGGTAAACTCATGCTAACTAAGCACATCTGTAGTTTTGTTCAAAACATTTCTTACGCGATAAGGCGAACATTGCGTGCAGTAAGTGTGTTGTTTGCTTGCACTTCATACACAATAATAGTTATGTTAATTTTGATAAGAACCACTGTCATCCTTGCGAAAATCCACTTATGTTGAATTAGATAATTGTACGAAAAACTGGAGCAGTTGACTACTATCAGGCTTATGTCAGAAAATGGATTCTGCGGGTTTCCGTAATTTTAATTGCTATAACTGAAGACTTTGCAGCAAGAGGCAGGCAAGAGTTTTGAAATTCCAGCCTTCAAAAAATTTTTCATGGTGAGAGTCCCAACGCTTACTCAATGTGTAGCAGACCAACCACAAGTTGCCGAAAGCTTTCAGCCCATGAGAAGAACAACCATAATAACCACAGCAATCAATGAGTACAGGGTTTTGCAAAATAAACCGGATATCTTGAAGGTCCGAGCGAGAGCGCCACAGAAAGCCGACTAGTGTGTGTCGGACAATTCCGAGTGAAATGAAAATCGCCCTGAGCATGAAGTTAGTGCCCAGTTAAGATGAGACTGTTTGCTGAAATGGACCTTATTCTTACCGAAGGCGCTAGGCATCTTCTAAATTAAAGCTTCATCACGATAATTTGAAAAAGGTTATCTTGTCAGCAAAGCGAAATCTTCGTTTGTTCGTTATCAGTGATTCATATGTGAGTCGTATGAACATTGTAAGCATCATTTTATGTAATAAGCGGCTCCGGTAAAACAAGTTTGATAAGACAGAATGAACTTTAACTGGGAACTCTGGCCCACCGTAATATTAGAAATAGCTGCTGTCCATAATTTAAACCCTTTACGCGAAAATTGTGTTCACATCGGTTATCCATAAGCATAGCTAGAGTTTAGCTTTTGTGATGGGTATGACATTGTTTACCTTGACAAAGGGCAATGTAGTTCAGTATTTATAAGTGTGCGAATAAACTCCATGGTGGATAAAAACGTATAACTCGCACTTCTTCTAAACCGATATGTTTAGTTCAGTTACACCGTGCACAGTTTATGCTTTTGACGGGTGATTTCTAACTTATTACTGAATATCATAAATAACAGGCTATTGTTCAATCATTCATCCTTCATGATGTTTGTAACTGCCATTATTTCATCACAACCGCGTTTACGGAAACGTTAAACATGAGTCCAGAAACCCAGTTGTACGGACGGAAGTATTTATGGATTCCCACAAATCACGACACTCACAGGTGTAATCGGTCAGCTTTTGAAAGCGATTGAACAACTAGATCGAACGCTGTGTCGATTACATACTCATAGTGACGATAAAAACTACTCCTCCACAACCGAGCTGCCCATTATATGCTCTTGTTTTAATTTTCTTCAAAGAGAACGTGAACGTATTTTGAAAGGCTATGATACATTTGTATATAAAAATGAACTGTTTTGGTCCGCCTGTTTATCGACGAAAGTGAAAAACATGAGATGTGTATAATCCCTCTGAAATCCTCGGTCACAAATATATGACGTCGAAAGAAATAAGACTTGAAGATAACCGCAAAAACCCGGTTAGTGGTCGGGTGTCGTAAAAAAGAAGGGTTGCTATCAAATCCATAATAACAAACTACATGAATGGAACGTATAAACACCCAGAGGACCGGATGGTAAAAGTTGCTTGGTGTCACCTCGAAAAGGGTTACAAATGTCGGCTTCTTACTGCACAATAACATGTCGGACAAAGTGACCACGTTAACAGTGTGATCCGTTTTCGTAGCGCTTTAAAATGGACTAAGTAGGACTCAAGTTCGTACGTTCCACTGCAATTGCGTCTTGAACCAACTTAAGTACCAATCACTTGATCACATATTTGACCGTTCTGCTTGGCAAGTACTAATCTGTTCTCCTAATATGAAGATATCTGAAACTTTTGAGTGCCATTCGTCCTGATCTTCTTGTCTTTTGCGATGCTGGGTCCAGTGGGCAAATTTCTCTATAGGACTTGCTCGGTGGATGACGGGATGAACCATCTAAATGTCCAGTGCACCACAAGTTTATTCAATGCCGTTAGAACCTACCGTTCTCTTTCGTTACGCTCAGCTCTCACAAAAGAGATCTGGACAAGCAGTTTTACGTGGCCTGCCACATCTGCAGAGTATAGCGCTCTCAAGGAAAGGTTGAAATGTTAAAGTATGCATTATTTGCAAAAGGATATTCGGAGAATTTTGTCAATATAAACAGTTAGAAAACATCGCTCGAGGCTGCCTTCTCAGTGGTTCATAGGAAGTCGGTCATCTTTCAAAGGCGACCATAGTAGAATTGACGTAAGACAAAAAATACTGTTCACTTTGACCGTCTACGTACCTTGCTACTGAATTTCGGCTCTCCATTCAGATAAAGAATGCTGTTTAGCTTGTTCGCGGTGGTAACCTCATGGAACGTCTTGTCTCGCAAGCAAAACACAAGATCATATGCGATTAGAATATTGCCTATGTAAGCAGAACACACTAATACCTTAAACAATGATTGGTTCGATATTTCCTCAAGTGGCTGGTTGTTGTGCACGATGACGCACCAGCCACTGCTAAAAATTGATATCAAAAGAAGTTTTGATTTATCCTTTCGACATATATTATGAAAACAAAGCAGGTCTTGGACCGGGATTATTCGTTTGTTATAACAATATGTAATCAGAACCCGATATTGCACGTGCTGTCAGAACCAGTAATGCGCAAAGCTGACCATTCAGTGCTGTCTGGAAGAGCGGCTAATTCAAGCGGTTTGTCCGTGTGGGAATAAGGATGGTTCTTCGCTAATGTAAAGCCCCTTCGTGCGTTTTGTTGCAGAAATCCTCATTCCCTACACATCGTAGCGTTTTACGTTTGCAAAATGAGTGAAAATATACAGAAATTTCGCGGTAAATTTTGGCACAAACGTGATCTGAATATTTGAATAGACCCATGAGTTCATGAGAAGTCAAAGGTGATTTTGGCGAACAGTCTGTTTTCGGCTATTCATCATCGGGCCAATTACATAACATTTTATACCATCATGGTTGTCGAGCGAGAAAAAATCAAGAGCATTTAGTCACATAACTGCGTCAACCGGTTGTGAATTTGAAGAAAAGTAGGTGACAAAATTGACCTCCGGAGTTGTCAAACGGGTAATGGGGTCCAAGGTAACCGTAGAGTCTGAAGAAATTTCTCCTGAGCGCACAACTGTAGATTGCGCAACCGAATCCCGATCGCTTCCGCGGTGTCCAGAATACGAAATTTGACTCCTCTAGATTGACGGCTGGGCAGGCGGTAAATGGGCTGGAAAGCCACTTCCGGGGAGATTTGGTGCCCTCTGTCTACAAGGTGCGCAAGAATTCCACTCGAAATGGACTTCGCCTCGCCCTTAGCTAGCCAAGTGCGGTGGTCCTCACGTATCCTTTGAAAAAGGCGCCTGGTTGTGCGACCGACGTAACTTGCTCCACAGGAGCATGTGAAGGAGTAAACACAAAATGAAGTCATACACTTAGGCAAAGTATCTTTGAGTTGTACGTCGACTACCGGGTTTGATCCGAATGTGATTCGCAATTGTGCTGCATTGTAGGTCTTTTCAATTGCGTTACTTATTCTACGAGTCACCAATTCGGCCAAGGCCTCGCCTTTGTAGGCTAGCGTCATGTAAACGGACTTCTTTTCCGCAGACAAGAGCTTAACTTTTGGCTCTATTAGTTCCATATGTTTATCCACGAATTTTACAGGATTAGCGTTCTCCACGAGTATCCGCCGTAGAAAGACCATTTCTATTCCAATCATGTCATCAGTACATATCCTCATAGCTCTGTGTGTTAAACTACGAACGAGGTTTCTCTTCTGTCTGAGCGGTACGTAACTGAAAAAATGAGTATACTGGCCGTTCCATGTCCCCTTCCTGTGAATACCCCTCTGAAGTGAACCATCTGAACGACGATTCAGTGCCACACCTAGAAAGGATATTTGTCTATCTTTCTCGGTCTCAAGTGTAAAGTTGAGATCAGGATGTGCCTTGTTCGCCCCTGCGAATAAGCAGTTTAGATCCATAGTTTCGTCAACCACACTGATAATGTCCTCCATGTATCTCTTGTAGAGAGCGCTATTGTCAATAATCCCGTTCATTTCACTTCAAGGATTCATATGAAATATGACGCTGGGAAATATTTATCATGACCGTCAATCTAGCATGACCGTTGCCAGACAGCAGACATCATTTATTACCTGTTTTCAAGGCCAAAATACTTACTCTCAGTGTGGAATAAAGTAAATCTTGCTAGCCGAATTTAAGTAGAGCTAAAACAACACGGTGGTCAACACTTTCGCATTTCTGGCCAGTGGAAGAGTGTTCACTTTCTGATCACTCTAGAAGCATGCTCCATCTTTGTGATCCGAAAAGAAGTAACCTCATATCCAGAGCCCTATTCAAAGGGACCTGTCGGCAAAGTCACTTCTGATGGAAAATGAACTGTCAGATATAAAGCATGCTCAAAATGTAGCATTAAAATTGCAGTTTTTCCTGTGTGTATTTAACTGGTCAAGAATCCTCCCAGATGCTTCACGGCCATCCTTCCAACTACTGTATTTTGATCTGTAAACGTAAATGCATTCATTCATCATACGAATTCTTTGGATGGGGCGGTAAGTTAATTCACAGTAAGTTGCGTTAAGTGTGTTCGAGACACCCCGTGCTATTCTACTCTGTGCCCATATTTTATCTACTGAAAAATTATCTACTGAAAAATTATGGTACAGTGTTAACAGTATAGCATGCAAGCCAGCCGTTCTTATTATGAGTGCACGTTACACTCAGGGACTGAATTTGGGACAACGTGGAGATACCAGGAGGCGGCGTTTTCTCAAAGTGGGGATTCCAGCGACAGTCCTATAAAATAAGACAACAGAGGTAAGCACGAATCAAAGGACCAGTGAGCCGTGCACACGACTTAGCCCAACGGGAACGAAAACGGCACCAACAACCCAGCAGCACAATTTGTTACACAGTTCAAATTCACTCCGTCTGAGCAAGCTGGTTTCGACTGCATGTTACAATAGTCCAAGCGACCCAGTTTACTTATAAACGAGTGTTTTCCGACGAAACAAGTGCACCACACTCCGACAGGTGCAAGAATGACTGAAACATTATGATTAGTTGAGAGATTACTTAAACAGTCGTAGAAAACCCAGTGAAAAAATACTTTGGTTCTTGCAGTATAGGTCATAGGTCAAAAACCGGGACAGTATAAGCTGGTAGTCTATCGTATCTTGTAGGCCACCACAAGTCAGCAGATCGTAGCTGGTAGTCAGGTGGTCACGTTTTGTTTAAGAAGACTTCAGCTACTCTGCTACCGGTTTAATGCTGAGAGCTTCACTAACTCATTCACTACAATTCGTTCAGGTTGGCGTTGGGAAAATGCAAGCAACTTGTTTCCGAACTAATACAGTCTGTGCCGAATTAACTGAACATTTACTAAGTAATCAGGAGATCGCTTCATTCTGATTCATAGGTGACGACAAATCTGATTCAAATGTTTTCGATCAAAAGAAAGAGACTATTTTCAATGCAGCAGGGCAAACAAGAGATACACGAACGTATGTTAAGCGGAATCGAGCGCATGATGGTTAACTGAAATACTGTCTAAAACTGCCGGTTTTCAGTGTAACTGCGGAGTCAGCAGATCGCTTGTAAGACAAAACAAAGAAATTCAACCCTCACTTGGTGTCTTTCTGGGACCGCAATTTATTTAAGCTCAAGTTAGCTCAAAAGAAAAGGCGTTTGGTCATTTTGACATATTCCGTACTGTCTTGATCACGTAAACTTGGTGAAGAATCCAGGTGACAGTGATACTTTTGTGCGCCTAACTCTGAAGTGACAAACAAACAATCCGAGATAGTATTTTAGTTCCGTTCTGTTCGATTACGTACCATTGATGAAGGTGTGAGTTAACAAAACCTGTGTTCGCCGAAACTCGCCTTTATCCAGGGCTCTCGTAAATGACGCACCAGTAGATTACTGGTATGCCGTATGCACTGCGAGCCTTCACGGTCATCACCGGTTCCATCGCTACAAGAAAAGCACTTGCCAGAAGTGACCTACCTTGATTCCGTTCGAAGTCACCATTGGTCTGTCCAAAGTGCTTGGTGAACGCGTTGAAAATACGTATTTTTTAAAAGAGCATTATAGTATTAATGTGAGACCGAACCACGTAAGGCATTCCGACTTCTTACCTATTTGTATTATTATGCTTGCATGTTCAGACTAGTCTCACTGACAAACTGACGCACGACGTGAACAAAATTATGGCGAGGTGCTAAACTGCTAAGCAACACATTCAACCAATTAGGGGTTATATTACCTGCAGTTCTCAATCCACTTTAGTAGAAGATAGGTCGATAAGCACGTCGGTTTAACTAAACGACTCATTTTTCACATAACGAAAGGCGAAAATTCAGCCAACGATCTGGTGAATAACGGCACAAGTAAGAACTTTCCTATATTGCCGTGACGAGGCAAACGTACTACCGCAACATTCTGATGCTAGTACTGTGCATCAGAAGTAGCAGAAAGATTCATCTTGTGATACGCTGCGACAGTCGCGCAACTTTGGACAAACAGGCTCAGGATTAATCAGTCATGGACATTTGAACCAGTATTGAAGACGTGCATGGTCCAGTGCGCCTGTGTACGAGCACTATTGGAAGACTGGACAACCCTAGAAAGATACGGTGAATTTTGCATTCGGTATTTATTGGGCAAGCTCCCAAGTCGCTTCCAAATGGGATTAAAGATAAATAGTAAAATATGCACCTGCACGTCCCCTACATAGAGCCAGAAATTTTGTTTACCCAAACGATCCAGTCTTTTGGATTACGACAAGCAACAAGTGGACGTTATGAACAGGAAAAATCATGCAGACGTTTGGGACTCTTGGACTGAGGTTGTGAGAGAAAGGAAACAATTTTTCGAAGGGGATTGCGATCTTTTCAAAGCAGCATAGTCCATGCAGACAGATCGATGGGTATCAGTTCACAATTTATATGGTACCGACCTACATAACAGAAATCTCTGCTGCGGTTGGGGTTTTCCACAGTAAAGAGGGTAAACTATCCATGTACCATGGAGATTCCACAAGCTGGTTACTGTAGTGTGACCCCGATTTTCAACAGTGTTGAATGGGAAGAGTCGGAAAACGACAAGCATAAAAAACACCTTTAGTACGGTTAAAATCACAGTTTTTCTTGGTGCATCTTCCCACGCATAACGTGAAAGCGAAGTTGGAGGTTGACCTCTTTAAAAACGGCACAGATTGTTGATTTTGTCAAGGTTTGTTGCGTTATTTTGAGATT
>QNGE01006848.1:0-19226 GCA_008508345.1 Paragonimus westermani
TGATGTTGATGATGATAATTTGATGATGATGTTCATGTTGTTAATGATGTTGTAATGATTTTGATGATGATGTTTTTGATGATGGTGTTGATGACGCTGCTGATGATGTTCTCGGTGATGTTGATGAAGATGATGATGTTGTTGATGGTGATGTCGATGATGACGCTGATCATGATGTTCATTATGATGTTCACGATGATGTTGTTGTTGATGTTGTTGACGTTGTCGATGATGTTGATGATGATGTTCTCCATGATGTTGTTGATGACGTTCTTGAGGATGATGTTGATGTTGTAGACGATCGTGTTGATGATGATGTTGATGATGCTGCAGATGAAGTTGTTGATGATGTTGTTGACGATGTTGATGTTGTTGATGATGTTGTTCACGATTTTCCTGAAGATGTTGTTGACGATGTTGATGATGATGTTGTTGATGTTGGAGATGATGTTGTTTATCACGTTGTTGATGATGCCATTGACGTTGATGACGATGATGATGATGATAATGTTGATGATGATGACGCTGATGATGATGTTCTTGGTAATGTTCTTAATGATGATGATGGTGATGTTGATGATGACGCTGATGATGATGTTGATTATGATGTTGATGACGATGTTGATGATGTTGTTGATGATGACGTTGGTGATGCCGTTGATGATGTTGTTGATCATATTGTTGATAATGTGGTTGATGATGTTGTTGATAATGCTGAAGAGGTTTTTGATGATGTCGATGTGGATGTTGATAACGATGTTGACGACGGTGATGATGTTGCTGGTTATGTTGATGATGATGTTGATGACTATGATAATGATGATGATGATGTCGTTGATGACATTGATGATGACGTTGTTGATGATGTTGTTGATGATGTTGCTGATGATGTTCTCGATGATGTTGTTGATGACGTTTTTGACGATGATGTTCATGTTGTAGATGACGGTGTTGATGATGCTGCAGATGAAGTTGTTGATGGTGTTGTTGACGATATTGAAGATGATATTGTTGATGTTGTAGATGATGTTGTTTATCATGTTGTTGATGATGCCGTTGACGTTGTTGACGATGATGATGATGATGTTGATGATGATCACGGTGCTGATGATGTTCTTGGTTATGTTGTTGATGAAGATGATTATAATGTTGAAGATGATGTTGATGATGACGCTGATGATGATGTTGATTATGATGTTGATGACGTTGTTGATGATGTTGTTGATGATGACGTTGATGATGCTGTTGATGATGTTGTTGATGATATTGTTGATAATGTGGTTGATGATGTCGTTGATAATTCTGAAGAGGTTGTTGATGATGTCGATGTGGATGTTGATAACGATGTTGACGACGACGATGATGTTGCTGGTTATGTTGATGATGATATTGATGACTATGATAATGATGATGATGATGACGTCGTTGATGATGTTGATGATGACGCTGTTGATGATGTTGTTGATGATGTTGCTGATGATGTTCCCGATGATGTTGTTGAAGATGTTGTTGACGTTGTTCATCGCCATCGGCAGATCTTCAATAAACTGCTTCGCTAACAACTGCTGTCGTGGTTTCTCGATCCTATTCTGGCAGTGTTTCAGCGAACACGGATGGATCCGGCACAATCCTGGCCTCCTTGAACCGCCGCACGGCCTCCTGGTGGCCGGTCGGGCTGTCGAACGCAACCTCCAGCGCCTCCTTCGGAGCGGTCCATTCCATCTTCGCAGGACCTCTTCGCGTTGTGTCCAGCACTGCCTTCACCCTGCTCTTCACCAGCGTCCGCAGGGCAACCAGCTTTTCATGGGCGATCTTGACTCCGACCACTTCGGCCACGTCCTCTGAATCCTCCAAGGACGCCCGGACGTCTCCATCTGCGAACGGCTGTGGCTACGGTATCTTCACCCACGTTCGGCATGGCACCAACTGTTGTGACCGCGAAAGACGACTGGACTACGAAGTTGTCTATTGCAAGAAGTCCATCACAAGGTATGTAAAAATACAGAACAAACGCAATGAACCAATGAAATGTAATGGATGCCAGAAACCTAGTAACGACCGGAGTCAAGCTAATTCCCGTATGGACTTCGCAAGAGTCTGTGATACCTTCTTTGAAAATGGTACCCAGCACGGAGGTTTGGTCTCCGTCGTCCACACAAGCGGAAACAATTGCGTCATGGCCCCTAGTAACGTTTTTGCACTTTCTCTGAAAAGATCATCTGGGCCAGCAGCCCCATTACGTTTGAGAGAAGAAATACGATTATGGACCACAATTTTGGTGGGTGGTTGTAAGTCTATCGACGTGGGTGGTGCATTGCAGGTTTGTGGCATCAACACAGTAGAAGCAAAAGGCCAGGAAGGAAAACGGAATATTCACCGAGTGCGAAGAGTTGATTTAACGTGTTGCAACACGCTTTGAAAGCACCGTACACTACTGGGATGACAGAGTCCATTTTCGTGAACTGGACCAGATTTGGCGTATGCGCTAAAGTCATTTGGAACAATCACAGAGGCAAGTCCACTGGGTTTTGTGGTGGCATAAAGTTATCACCACACAGATATGTCGGGACGGTACATAATTTCGCTTTAAGGACATCATGATAAAACAACTGGTATGAAGAACTTAATTCAACTTTATCCGTTTCTATCATGTTCCTTTCCATCTAACAGCAACCAGTAACTAACGTCAGATGAATTGAATACAATTACAAACAGGTGCGATGCTAGTTGCTGGCGCCCGAACCTACGGTGCATACTTTCGGGTGTGTGCTGGAGTGGATAGAATGTTTCACACCTCTTTCTATCCCTTCACGTTGATACAGTGGATCTGTTGTGCTCCTCTCTTGTTTGGGAGTTGGTTGCGGACGTCCGCTTAGTTAACCATGGCTAACGGAAGGCGACGTAGTAAATGTGCCAATAAAGTATCTCAAGATGAAGGTTATTACTGGATGAGTTCACAGCGACCGGAAGGGTTGTGCTTTATAATACCAACAAAAAAAAGCTAAACGGCTGTAAATGCACTCAGGGTTTGTGTTGCATGCGTTCTGTCGAGGGTAGTGTGAATGATAGCTAGAAATGACAACCACAACATTCTCGTCACTAAAAATGGCTAGCGGCCATTTCCTTTGGTATCCTCAGCTTACAAGGTTTACCACGCTTTGCAGTCTACCCAGGATACCAAGGAGAACTAACTAGGGTCAAACATGAAAGGGTCCTCCATTGCTAAGCCAGGCTATAGGCTACCTACTGTGATATTCACTCCTGGTCCAATGCGACAGAGAAAATGAACAACATATTAGATGCTTGGGAAACACGCATAAGGACTGCAAAAAAGAGAGGCTACTGGTCCCAACATCCGTGGCCGCATTATCTCATCACTCCTACAGTACTGCCACCAAACGTGAGCAGTTTTCCAGAGACCACGGCTGTTAAAAACAGACAATCCACGAATATTAATTACGTGGGGCAACTAGGTCTCGTAAACAAAGGGAGCACAATAGTACCAACATAAATTTAGTGAGAGGTGCGTGCCACGCTGGTGCCAGAGGTGCCTCAGGTTAGCAAAGGCAAATCGGGTTCCGAGAATCAGTGAACGTAACGAAATTGAAATGGAGCTGTTTAATGGTTGGAGAAAATCCGGCCAACCGGAACTTACGTACAGGCTGCCGCAAGCAGAACTACAGTCGGTCGGCGCCAACCAATCAAGAACCGTGATCAAATGCTGCGTGGAATTTGTTCTTAAGAGGTGATGATTAGAGCAAGTTGTTCGAACGCGTGCCAGATTTAAACAGCTGAGTTGCCTGAGACAAGATCGTGAAAAGTAGCAACGGAGGGGCCGATTAGTACTCGAAAACGCTTCTTGCCAGTAACAATCGAAAATAATTTTGTTCCTCTATAAAAAAAGAGGGTGTTGATTTTTTAACAAACCCAGATAGCCTAATGTTGTTCTGGTTTTCTCGATTGGTAGCTCAGAATGTGATAGTGCAGAGGTCTGTTGTCCAACACCCCTGGCAGCTGTGATCCAACCCCCAAGGTAAGCAAAGCTCCGAAATACATCCGGACTGGTACCACACAGGATGAGCGCAGACATAGACCTCCGTCAAGGGATAAGAAGTGCCCTGCGTTTAGGCTATCCAAAGCACCAACGAGTCGGGATACCTCGACCGCCAAGCCGTCTATGAGCTCCTCGGTAAATGTCCAGTGTTAGCAAGCTAGGTGATCTTGTCCGTATAGTCCAAGCCTACGAATGATTCTTGAGGGGAATTCCACATCGTCATTGGTAAGACCACGACTAATGAAATCGGGCTAGAGAAAGTGCAGCAAAATCAACGTTGGAGTAGAAGCTGTCGCCAGCATAACTGGGATAGACCAACGTCGATCAATTATGGCTGCTACGTGGTGGTGATGACTAAATTTATTTGGACGTAAGTCAGAGGTAAACAACCGAATTTCTTGAATCACGGACGTGGAAGGCAGTAACGAATTGATCAGTGAAAACGCAACACGAATGCTATCCATTAGCTACTGTTAATGTAACCAATGTTTCCCCACAGAAAGAGCATGGCTCTTCTAATAAACTGATGTCATTAAGGTCATAGTTGTTCTGATTTTCTTCTTGACCCATCGGTCGTTTACGAGGCACCGTTCGCAGACCTGTGTGGAATATCGTAGACCGTAACTTTCGAGAGAAAGAAAGAAACAGAGCAACACCATAGCATTCCATTTGGAAAGGAGAAAAATGGTAACAGTCTATCGTGAGTAAGTACTCCACCAAAAACTCTTAGAGCGAACGTGAAAATTAATCAGTGCACTTTTAAAAGCAATCTTGAAGAACTGCTCTTTTGATTGGAACGAGTGTTCTGGTGTCCAGAAACACTGTTGCTGTTGGCTGTTAGTTGATATAACGGAGCCCAATCAACTGACGAATTTTAGCAATACACAACCAGCCTCGCTTCCTGAGACCTGGTTTCCTGCATGAGCTACGAACCATAACAGGTATTGAAGACTTGAGTGCGACTGAAGTTCGGTGACCGGTTCATACGTTGTGCGAGCCTTCATTAACTACTGATTTCCTCAGAGTGAGAGAACCTCGCTAGTACTCCAAACTTTGGGGAACAGAATGAGAAATTCTCCAACGAACGACTCACTGTCACCTTTAAGATCAGCCAGAGGAAGACCATATGAGTGTGGGGTCTTAGGATACCCAAGAATGTGAAAGTGGTTTTTGAACCCCGCTTCGCGGGTGGACTCGTATGCACGGGCTGTCAAGCACAGCTAGGCCCACAAGTGAGAGTGACTGGCAAAAGCGACCAGCAGCTGAAAGTGCTCCAATCAGTGGCTCAGGCATGCTGATGAAAGTACATTGGTGAACCGTCCGCTTCGCAGATTAGCGTACACGCACCAGTCACCTGGATTATTGTCAATCGATCAAAGACAGCAATATACCAGTGGTTCGCGCTGATGGTTAACCACCCTGAAAAAGAGCAAACCCTAGCCAAAAAGGGAAAAAGGAAAAGAGACGGGACTTAATTCCAAATAACGACTACATCTATCCTCGAAACATGCAACATCTGGATGCCTACGTTTTGCAAACAAACATTTATAAATGAAAGTAAGAAGTTACCAGCAAGAAACCTTCCCTAAAAATTCCGTTGCTCCGCGTCACCTTTAGTTATTTCACTGACAGCTAAGCCAAAGAGAAGAAAGATTCAAATTACTAAACCCCATTAGTCACTATCTCACAAAAAGTCTCCAGCTACCGACTCTGCGAGTCAGGGGAGCCCCAGGCTGGCAGATAAGCATCATTCACGGTGATCAGCCACTTGATGAGAGATACCACGTCTCTAAACCATGATGAGAAGGGACGGCTTCCGTTTCTTGATGTGAACGCCCAGTTCATATATTCGGCACGTTTTGGATACCGTTTCTCAGGATCCCTGTGCAGCCATTCAGAGGGTTTGTCCTTCCTAGTGCCAGCTTTCAATCGATATTAACTGACAATTGTCAAGGATCTTGAATGAATGCGCGGATACCTGGAAGAATGAGTCGAATCAACTTTTGACGTGTACGAAGTTGATCTAGGCTATTCAGTGAGACAGATGTTAGTTTCGTGGTAAGCTCGGCTTGATAGCTGGTTAGTACGGCTGAATCGTCTTTGTTTAAGTTTGCCCCTAGGGATGTCAGCGAAACGCATAGATCCCTTGGCACAAATTTGTGTTTGGCCAAAGACGAGACAGCTCCACTAGTACAGGCGGGAATCTCGCATCCAAGCACCTAATCTGTGGCTGACTGCTACACAGTCAATTTAGGCACACGCTTGGGAAGTAACGGAAAGATGAATGACGAACGAGGAATAGACAATCTTCCGGGCACAAACTTAGAAATCCGTCCTCAGTATTCGCGCGAAAAGTGACATCCGACATCTACCTCCCGCTAAAATCACGCCAGTCATCATTTTGGCGTCCGCAAGCTATAAAAATTCAGCAATCGCGTGTACGGATGCACGCGATAGGAACGAAACTTGCTTGCCACATTAATTTTCAATCAGTGATATGTGTCCACAGTCAACCACTGAAACGACAACCCACTCGGTCACCGTAGCAACAGCCAAGAGTGCATGAACTTGGAACGCCATGAACGTCTCATCTGAGGAATTTCTTTCAAACTCCACGTCTAAAAGACAGGCTGAGATCCAATGTCATACGACGAATATAGGAAAGCACACGTTTATAAACACAATGGAGGAGAAAGAAGTGGTCTATGCTAGTAGCGGCTGTCTATCATGTTCCAATGAAGAGTGCACTTTGAGCAGTCAGTAGACAGAGTAAAGACAAAGATCACTGAACGGCTCAATAGTCTGCACATAAGAGAAGAGAAAGGAAGATGATGGAATGCACTACCGAGTCGACGAGAGAATAAAAAGGTCAACTCATGGGGGGTTTGGATCACCAATAATTAGCACAAACACAAACAAAAGGCTGGAGTATCTTGATTATGAAGGTGTTAGTCTGAACATAGGGGTCTTATGGACTAAGGCTCAACCTTTTTTATTTTTAAACCCCAGCAGTTCCGCTTTTCTCCAGGGTTTTATGGAAATCAACCATTAGCATCAGCCATCGCTGGGATGTAATTATTGAGGATACGGAATACCTGGTTAAATCACGTAAACACGAGGGCAGGAAAATAACGTGCACTTCAAAATAATTACTGTCTCACAGCAATGAGCAAAAAGGTGATCGCTTTTGTGGACAAACGCGAATTAAACGCAACAAATTATTAACAGTTGTTTTCGATAATTCTTTCTCAAGTCAATACGATTACATAGGTTTTCACCAAAGCGTCATAACACAAACCGCATAAACAGGGGGTGACTGTTAACGAATGACAATGACTACTACTAAACTTCACACGATAAGTGGTCCGGCCCAGACCGGACGTTGACTGGGTGTTATGTCACACGGTCAAGGTTAAATGTTTGTGTGGTCAGACTGGGTGTGATCGATCTGTGACCACGGAAGTTGCAGGGACTGAACAAACTCCTCTTGACAGCACAGATTAGGGTTGCGTAATCTGATTGCAATCGATTCGTCGTCACTTCTGATCTTATGGGATTTCTTCAACATTTACATGAATTATTAACACTCGTACGTGACTAACACTCAAAGTTGATGCTCATAATTTTATAGGTTGACTGGTGGCAACTGTGACCAAGAAAAAAGTGGGCTGAACAATAGTTGGAAATAAATATACTTCACTCACCTGGCTACGAGACAAGGGGTTGCTGCACAGCTTAGTGTGGCTACTTGATGCATTTGAGATGGGAATATTGCACGAAGTGCGCGAAACTGAAAGTTTACAATCCACACTGATGTCCGACTGTATTGCTAGAGAACTATAATTGTGGACTTCGTTGGTTTTGTGTGTTTTTTTGGACTCAAGAGTTGATGTAAAGGTGCAAGGGGGCAACGCTGAGAGACATATATCATTAACATCAAGATGGCAGGTGGATTTTAAGTTTGACATAGCTTTCGATGAGGAAACAGAGCGAGCATCGTCGACCCGATTTACGCGTTCATTCACATCATTCGGACAGGTTGCGTTCGTGCCCAGCGAGAAGCCCTGTGTGTCCCGAAAAGTTCCGTTCGAAAGGTCTTTGATTTCATTAGTGCTGTCATTCGGGACCAACGAGGAACACTTGGGTAACTGTGGCTCGTACGGAATTTGAGCAGGCGGTTCGCTATGTAATGAGGCCTGATAGTTTTCCTCCTCAAGAAATTTTTGCAACTCCTCAATATACCTTTGAGAGCAGAGGTAGGCATTAATAGTTCCATCCAAGGTGAACGCTGTTAAACAATACACAAAAGACGAACACCAAAAAAAGAATATCAAGACGGAAAAGCAACTGAGGACAAAAGTAGAACCTGTCCACCAAATTAGACAAACGCTTAAAAACGCCTGATCCTACTACAAATTGAACTCGGCAAGAAAGCATGGAGACTAAAAAATACCATAGTGAGCCTCACAATTGAGGAGTAAGGGTGTTAAGGGACTCTTAAACAAAACTGTCACGGTATATAAGGAAACAAATTCGAAATGTGCACTCCATCGATATTACCCGTAAATACGGTCAAGTACAGACAATCCAACGGTCTTGACCATGACAGCGACGTGTTGTCCTTTGACGATTTCTGGGAAAGATATACAAACCTAGTTAACCGAGGTTCTACTAAGTATTTCGTGACAAGCTCTGCCACCTCAACGTGAAGTGATCCCCAAACTTTTGTTTTATCCAGAAAAACCAAAGTACGGAAGTTGTCGACCGAGGAGTGTATACATGACACCATTTTCGTCGGAAAGAAGAGAGGAAATAAAATTGAAGCTCAAATTATGTTGGAGGAATCCAGTTTTCCCACCCAAAACCCCATCCTTCCTCGAGAAAGCCATTTTATCCAGTCACAGCGAACGGAAATGTCGTAAACAGTCGAGAGATAACCTCCGCTATTTCTTTAAATGTTCGATTTTTATTACTCTATGTTCATTGATTGCTTAGTGACCTTAACTGCTGGTCTTAGCAACTGACCCTCGATTTTCTGACTCCAGGATGTCTGTGGGTCGCTATGCACCATATAAATACCCCGTAATTTTCTCCTTGACGGAGCGGAACAAAGTTCCTTTTTGAACCCGTCTTTCGGTTTCCAACTACTGGCGACAGTCGCGCTATTCTCGGGCCCCCGTGATAATTAATAGGAGAAGGAGAATCTGGTTTCCGTCAAGCGTATTACTATATCGTGGACGAACCAGTATATCCTGTCTAGAGTTTACAACACAAACCCAGGGTAAATCGCTGCGCGAAAGCGTGCTAAAATCTGTCTTCCCAGGATCGTACAAGACAAACTGGTGCCATGCTCTGAACACAGAATGAAGCTGTCGTGGCTAAGCGCATTCGCGGAAGGAGACGTGGAAGACTGGCTGTCGGAATTTGAGGCAACTGTAGCATGCAAACGACTAAAAGGCGAGGAACAAATTTTGACAGCACTGGGATAACTGGGCGGGCAAAAGCTGCTGTGCTTTGAGTAAACAGAAAGAAGTCGTAGTCTCGTACTAAGAAACACGGGCAGCAGCGACTCCGAAAGTTACTAAGCAACAGGACCGGCAGCGGGCAATGAACCATTACTGCGGAGCATGGTTTTGCAACACCCGAGACCTCTTGGTTTACTATCAGTACTTATTACTGTAGTTGACTTCGAGTTTGCCAGAAGCGGATGAGAGAACCAAGGATAGACCATTGAGGAAACGATTTATCATGGGCTTTCCGCCAGAATTGCACGAGATGGCCTAATCTTGTGGAATCATGAATACCGAAAGTCGGACGGCTGGAAGTCAGTGGTTTCATGAAGAGAGCTGAGTAACTGAAAAAACCAGTGGGAAGTTTGAAGGCGAGTTCGGAACCACGAGGACTACAAGTAAGATGGACAGGTGAACAACCATACCGTAATCGTTGGTTTGTTTGTAACGGGGTAGGACGCTGTCCGCCATTGCCTTAA
The DNA here is from genome assembly GCA_008508345.1 of Paragonimus westermani. Classification (NCBI taxonomy): domain Eukaryota; kingdom Metazoa; phylum Platyhelminthes; class Trematoda; order Plagiorchiida; family Troglotrematidae; genus Paragonimus; species Paragonimus westermani. The sequence goes on from QNGE01006848.1 coordinate 10,044, forward strand.
AACGTTTTTCTACCTGTTTCTCTGTTGTGCCGGGTTGTCACATGGACGTTACACGGAAAAAGGTGCTGATTGAGAGAGAAGAAAAGATCGCAACAGTACACACGAGGACTGGGGCGCCAACTACAAGCAAGGTACGTGGAATGCCTGTTATGTACGGCGACTGGAATATAACTGCGGTCAGAGAAACCTAGCAAGTCGAAAGTCCGATAAGTGGAGCTAGGCTACGACAAGCAATGTTAGCAACTGACAACGTGAAAGAAACGACAATAGGTGCCGATCTGCTACGACGGTTGAGGGAAAACGTAGACCTGGAAAAAAGCAAGCCACGTGCTGACGGTGATGTCGTGGAGACGAAGGAGCAATGCTAAGTAGGCAAGATCGTTGCGAAATCCCTACCGGAATGCCGTGTCTATCAGTGCGCTGATGAGTGCGTTCACCCGTTCACTAACGTGAATGAACAGTGCGCATTTTGCACGTGGACCGAACATTCTATAGGCCTGCATCCAGGCGCGGAATGCAAACTAATATATCGGAGGATACCACTCGAGTTGATTCCAAAGATGGAGACGTAACTACAAGAGATAGTGAAGAAAAAAATGATTCGCTGAAGAAGCAGTCTATTTTCGCCACAGGTTTTGCCGATTAGAAAACCGGATGGAACCTGTCGGTTTTGCGTCGATTTCAGAAAGCTGAACTGAGTGACAATCAAAGATTCGCTCCTGATGACCCAACTTAAAGAGACCATTGCATATATAAAATAATAATAGTAATAATAACATCCCCCCTTAAAGACCTGTGTTCAGGTTACTGGCAACCACCAATGATACAGAGGAACAGACCGAAAGCCACCTTTGTATGAACGAAGGGCAATACATATTCCCTAGGATGCTGTTCGCCCTTTGCATTACTCCGGCCAGGGTTCTCTCAGAAGGCACATCCACTCGTCCAACAGTTGAGAAAGAAGAAATGTATCTGAACTGAATACTTGGAGATGAATTTCAAAGAATCCAGGCAGGAAGCTGCTAGTATTCGACGATGTCTTACGATCCCCAAACTAAACAAACCCCTTACTATGTCAGTTAGTGAGAGTGATATAGGACGGGGGCAGTTGTTACACAATCGCCGGAAACAGTTGAGCATGTCAGACAAGTACTGACGGAAGCAGAGAGGGAACACTTCAGCGTAGAGTGCCTAGCCATTCGCCGGACATTAGAAACATTGAAGACCTACATGACTGCGACAACCCTCAACGTTGAAACAGAGAAAAAACACCCTGGACTGCTTGATAACGACGAAGGATCTACGCGAACAACTGGGTACAGAGTACAACGACCACAAGTGTACAACTTTACCGTTTGACCACTTGGGAAGCTGTAACAGCAGTGACTGAGGTATGGGGAATAAACAACAGAAGCGCGCATCGCTAAGGCTAGGACAGTGTTCACTTGCCTAGGGCACCTGTGGCGACAGTGTGGGCTGTACTACTTTACGGCAGCGAAACTTGACCAATCAGGGTAGAAGAAGTGAACCACCTTCAGGTATTTGACTACCGATTTTCGCGCTCAATCGCTTGTACCGAGTGGCACCAGCGAGTAAACAACGAACAGGATAGGAAACGAGTACTTGTGTTCACTCCTTACATTTGCAAATACTTGAGGGGCTAGGCCATGCAATAAGGATGCCAGCTAGTCGGCCGTCACAGCGACCACTCTTTGCCGATACTGCGGCCGAATGGCGTGAGGTGCGAGGTGGACAGATGATGACCTGACGGAGGGAGACGAAGTCGTTCACCAACCGGTTGGCCAATGTAAGTGGAGTTCGTCTCCGGTACTGAGGACCTCACGACTCTCGGAGTCGATAGCTAGAAACATTGGGTGAGATGGCGACTACTTGGGCTCAGTGACATGAGTGTTGTCGTCGTTTGGCCAAACTGACTGTGAAGTGAGTGCACTCAGCAACGCGGGGCTGTAAAAGTCATAAGGAAACTGTCTTGCTGATGCTTCTTACTTTCATTTACAGTTCAGCGGTTTGTTTACAAGGTGCGGGCACCTTGATGCTGACTGTTTGGATATGGACGTAGCTATTTTTGGTAGTTAGGCCCCTTCCCATCCCCTTCTTGTTTTGTTCTCTTTTCCTCCATAGGGTTTGCTTTTTCGTCACTTCATGATCCCGTAGCAGTTACGCGAAAGTGGTTCACATTGATGTATTGCTGTCTGATGATAGTGAACTTTACCAATCGACATGTCAGTGGCAGTAACAAAGAAGTACATGACACAACGTGGCGACCAGCACAAGAAAATGAGCTGCCAACTGTGAAATCATACCCATGAACAGAGTACAGGTCGCTGACAAGGAGATACTGACCAATCAAAAGCGAGACCCTCAAGTATGCAGAATATTTTAACATTTACTGGCAGGGACCAAACCCAAGGCGTCGGCTTCGGAGCTCAATGAACTGTCACACATCTGACACTGGTTATATCGGGAGACCGTCCAACTCGTCGTTGATATGAAGGCGCAGAGCGGCCTGCGACCGCGAAGATTGTTATTTATTCCAATGTATCATAGGGAATGTGTGGTTCGACTGGCACACGCAGGTGTTCACATGGGGCGAGAGCGCATGTTCGGTCTATTGTGGCGGAGAGTATTGTAACCCATTCGAGCGTGCCCCAACTGTTAACGAAATCGAGAAACAATGACAACACCGCCGATGCAATCCATTGTAACAAAGCAAGCCACGCTCACTTAAATCATAGACATTCTTGGTCCCCTCCGAGCCCAAATGGAAATCGCTATATAGAGGTGTAATGATCGACCATTTCACACGACGGGTAGAAGACATTCCCACGATAGATTAAATGACTGGAACAGTTGCGCACGCTTTCATAAAGAACGTCCAGGCTCGCTTTGGAGTGCCGCATAGGGCTCGTGTTTTGAGGGGAGGGGGGCAATTTCAGATGTTAAGGAACCGGGAAATTCAGCGCATGACAGTATTGACGTCACACCCGCAAACAAACACGCTGACGGAGGGGGTCAATCGTGCAATGAATGGATGGCTGAACGGTGAAACAATGCTCGAAAGAACTCCCGGATGTCCGGTTTGTTAACGGCACGACGAAGTATGCAACAACGCATAGTTCATTATTTCATCTGAAAAACGGGGATGCCAAGGGTTCTTCTAGATTTCTGTGTTCGTGGACAGGGGAGAGGCAAGTATAACCGCAAGAACAATGAAATCAGGGACGTCGTGGGCTTGGACGAACAACAGAAGCACAGCCCTGAGGTAAATGAAGATATGACGTGATGGACAACGTACATAGATGGCATCCATTCAAAATCAGAAACCGAGTGAAAGTAAGAGACCATGGTCGACCAGATACATCCGGCGTAGGCAAAGTTGAGGAAAGACCAAACAGCACATTTACTGTTACAGACAGCGATGATACAAGCCTTTAGATCAACCAAGGTGCTCATGAACGATGGGTCGATGGCGAACACTTGGCACTGTGGTATAATCGGAGCAAGTGCCTTAAGGAATAGGCGAGTGTGATAAATGACCACATCGGAGGCGCGATTGTTTCAACACTCTGTGGAATATCTCGACGCGATGGTGAAATGGTTAAAGTCCATAACGGGTGGATTGCGGACAACGTGGGCGATCAGACAAGCCATCATCATTCAACGAAACAGGGCCAACAGGCGAGAAATAGCAAACAAAACACCCACGATAGAAAGTGTCAACCACAAACAAGTGCACATGACGTGTAAGTGGAAGCCGCTGCTGTACTGTGGACTGGAATTCCGGTTCAGTTACACGACCACGCGCGGGGTATGAGGAAGCGGAAGTTGGACAATGAGGACCTCGCTTTATCAAACATCCTCTCGCCACACTAGTACACAAAAGACGGTGAGCAACGCAACCGTAAAAAAAAAGAACACTTTTGTAGGTGTCACATCGGTAACACACTTAGTGGACAAGGCCGAAATAGGATGATGCTATATAAAGTGTTTCAGCATTTGCAACCTTTTGAGGATGAAAAATTTTCACAAAACCTTAAAACTTTCGGGGTATTAATACTGCCCGTACTCCGCGCAACTCCGTAGACGTCTAGAACCACTGGTTTCGACGGCCCTTTTAGGGCCCAGACGACGTAGATGTGTACTGATCTTATTGGTGAAAACTGATTCCAATAAACTGTTTTTTAAAGTCTAGTGTGCGCATACTTTATTGGGTGTTTTCAAAAATGACCTACATGACGCCTGCTCAAATAACTGAAGAACGAACCCGAACCTCGTTTTCGAAGATTACCATCACCATGATTCACCGTTATACTTCTTGGGTTTTTCTGCTCCGGGAAGCCTAGTTTTGCCATGGCCGCAGCTTTGTAGATTGAGTCGCTACGTTCTGGTACCGTTACCAGGAACAAGTGTCCACAATCTACTTAAACATTTGTGGGCCCACCGTTGTACTCGTCTTTCGACCTTGTTTGGGGAAGGAAACACCCAGTTCAGGCTAAACATGTCTAGGTTTTTTAACAGAGGGGCGTCAAGGTGAACAAGGGCAAACTTCGCAGAACCCACTTTTCAGCATGTTGGTCACTGCTGCCCTTCCCTTTTGATCTCACCGTAGATGACATATTAGAGGCCGTATGTACAATCAGCTGTTCATACACTGATGAATGTCGGCAAGACATGGGGGTTAACAATCACAATCGAATAATGGGTATGGTAAAGATGGATATTTAATACTTACACACGTTATGTGCTAATAAGACTTTACCTCATTATAGGAAGCCAATTATTACGCACAATCGAGATAGGATACAAATGGATGACAACCTACTCAGAAAAACTTACGATATTCGGATTTTTGAAAAAAAGCTATGGTGTCAATAATGGCATTTATTTTGGAAAACCAAATGGCAGTTGGTTTTCCTCCCACTCGCGGATGTGCCACGTTCGTGTATGTAAGATCCGATAGATAAAGACCTAAACAGATAAAGGCATTAAAATAAGACGTAACCAAAGGGGATACCAACTAATAAACCGAAAAATAATCACTTCGTCAAACTGTAGGTTCAAACCAACTAACCGGCTCAGAAGCTAACAATATACATGGAACAGGCATACCAGATTTCTGAATATGGTAGATAAAGGTGAAAAGATAGACAATTAATTTATCAATCTTAATGAATCAGTTCAAAACGTCTCATCCCAAAAATAAACACTGGTGCAGTCCAAAGTCAGGCAATTTAAAACAAGTAAGTTAATGATCCTCATCACTGCTCATGATTAAACACTGACTAACATTACGCTGTTCATAAAGGTTAGAGTAATGAGTCCAGGCAAACCGTTGCAATAAGCTAAACATGCATCCAAATATAATCGTCTTCTGGCTGAAGGTTTAGCCAAGGAAACCACCAATAACTTGAACCGGACTGTACATCTATCATTCTAACTAAAAACGGTTGGTCAGTTCTCACGATATCAACACACTTACTAGTGATCAGTGTGCGGAATGAAATATCGCGGTGATCTGTCTTCCGACTAGTCTATTTAAATCTTAAAAAATCTACCTGGTGAATTACCTATTACGAAATTTCACGAGTGGGTGCCACGTAGTGCAAACTTAAGACAATACTGTGGCATAATTATTTACATTTTGATAACCAATTCGATGGCAGGAAGTGTGACAGAGGTTTCAAAACTTCTTTGTTATCAACGGCAGAGTTAACTCAAAACATTCGCCAACCCGGTGTTGGACCTACTCGAAGCGCATAAGCAGAAGAGGAGCTGCTTGACTGGATACCCGTCGTTAACCGCCTTAGTGCTGTCGGGCTTGAGGGTACTGTTAGAAGAAGAGCAGTTCATTACAAATGTTGTCTGTTTGTTGTTGCGACATATGTTCCACATGCTACAGTCCAGAAGTAATCAATGATTTCTACAACCAACTCACCAATCTGCTGCATACAGCGCGGTGCGCGGACATTATAGTATTAGCTGGAGACTTGAACGCTCTAGTAGACGGTAAGCACTGACGAGAGCGGCTTAGGTGACCCGAAAGCTTAGGATACTCGTCGAACAGACAACGGTGAACGTTTGATATGGCTCCGTTTCTGTCAAGTACTAATTTCCGATGTACCACCTGGCGGCTTCTATTGCCGAATCAATCATGGACACAGACCGACCACATGACCGTCGGCTATCGATAACGTGGCAGTTTTCAAGATTGCATGTCAAGCTGGAGCAACTGTGTGGATTCCGGTCATGCACTGTAATGTATCAAGTACGGTCCGTACTTTGGGGGGTAGCCACTTCGCCGTCAACCTCAAAGTGACATACCTTAACCAGCAGGAACACGGGCGTTTTACGCTTACCACTGTGCGCCTGCCGGCAGTTTGAGTTCGCACCCACCAGAGGACATCGAAGCACATAGGGCATACACAATGCACGCAGAGCATAAGTGAGATGCTGCTTCGTGTGGTACTACCGCTTCTTCAGTTGTCTACCGCTGGATCTCCATGAGATCACTGGAACTTCTCGAGACTCAGCCCACAAGGCTGCTCGCATTGAACTCCGAAAGCAATTACAAGAGGATCGCGAAGCCTGGTGAGCACAGAACGTCATCAAGATGGAACATGCCGCCACCGGGAATTCGAAAAGTTTTCCATCTCATCCGAGCAACCAGTGGCATAAAGTCAGGCGTGAACTAGGTAAACTGCGAAGCTAATCATGGGCTTATTCATAACTTGCAATGACGCTTAGGAAGCTGGGCTGAGCACTTCCAGCAATAGTTTAATTGGCCGCCCGCGCCATTGACTACGCCTTCGGGCTATGCTCACACTCACAGTTGGTCTGTTGGCGTTCCCCTACCTTCAGAAACATAAGTCTCACCCGGGATCGAGGTTCTGAAATGTCAAAAGCAACCGGCACGGACTAACTCCCTCTTGCCCTTTTTGTGGATGGAAGTTCAGCCTTAGTTGAGGAGCTGAAAGTTCTACTCTAGAAACTGAATTACTGAAATTGTTCCAAATGATTGGGAATGGCTAACACTGTTCCCATTATCAAAATGGGGCTCAGCTACATCGTGTGCGTCAAAGCTGTTTGCAGCTATTATACTTCGCAGACTGAGCGAATAACGCAAACAGCATACCTATGGGGAGTACGCTGAGTTTCGACCTAGCCGTAGCTGCATTAGTCACACCTTTACAGTTCGTCAGACGCTTGAACACCGCCACTCGTTTAGGAAGAAAACGGTTCTTCTTGTGTGTTAATGGGCCTTCGATTCGGTTGACAGAGCTACACTCTGGAACTGTTTATTGAGGAAGCGTGCGCCAGAGAATTATGTGAACATTCTGAAAACGTCTTACTGTCAGACCTCGGATCGAGTTGAAGCCTACAGAAGCGTACTGCCGACCTTCAGCATCTTAAATGGGGGGGTGCAGTGACCAACAACTGTGACTTCTAAGAATCTTGGCTGCATTCGTGTTTTACCGATTGTCTGCTCTACATGCACGCTTCTGTGTACGCCTGCTACAGGAGGCCTGATATGGGCTGTCACTATCTTCAATGGTGCAGCTAATCTCACGCGACGAATGGTTGCACTTTTCCCAGCGACTCATCTGTTATTCCACTCCTTAAGGTCGTTTAACCCGTAATGTTTAGTGTGTTGATTAACACGCTCGAAGGTTCTACGCGGTTTCTACTTGATGCGCCTCTGAGTGCCACCGGGTGAGCTGAAGCTTACTTCGTGTTCTTCTCCTTTCTTCTCTTGGTTGCTGCTGTTGGCCCCAGATGAGAGCCAACTACCTGTTGTCTTTCCAACACCGCCGGAAATATGCGGTTTGTTTTCAAAACCTACCGCGTTCCTTTAACTGAATGGTTGTTGGGATAATATTTTTACAGTTTTTAAGGAAAGGCGTTTGAAATCGTTGGTGGACAAGAGTCAACTGCATATACACTTGTTCACTACAGGTGCGACAAAATTGTCTAGCCTTTTCTTTTCCACCCAAGCCTGCACTGGACGAGAACCTAGAGTGTCCTAACGGATTGGGAGCAAGATGGTGTGGAAGAGCTCTCAAGAACTCGACACAGAGTAAGCAGACGACATCGCTCTAATCTGTGGGGGTTCACAGGGAACCCAGAACATCTTAAACAGATCATAAACTTAAGTTTGTCAGTTTGTTATGGTCTTCGCACCTAGTAAGTGCAAGATGCTGTTGCAAGAGTGCGCCTACCTTCATCATTGGTGGTGAGTTATTAGAAGTGGTTGAGAAGTTTACGTAATTTAGGAGCCGTATCAGCAATGGTGGAATGTCAGATGAGATCACAAATCGCATGGCGAAGGCTTGGGCGGCGTTTGTTAACGTACACCGCCCGTGGTGTCGGCACGGTCTCAGTCTTCTAGCGAAAGACCGAATGTACGATACCACTGCAAGGGCAATCCTATTGTATGGCTTCAAAACCTAGTCCATTCGCGCGGAAGGTGTTCATAGAGTATCCGTCTTCGACCATCGATGTCCCCGAAGCATTAACAGCATGTGGTGGGAGCACTGTCACCAATGACGAAGTTCGTCGACGTGTCTTCGAAACGGACAAACTCTGTCGACCTTCAACATTCTGATCTCATCTTAAGAGTTCGGTTGGCACATCTTACGATCGACAGCTCGCGGCCTATCACATTGTGACTTGCTTGTGAGTGATGGGTAAAGCTGGAAGCGACAGCTCGGTGGTCAGCGCACGACTTGGGTTCGGTGAATGGAGGCACTCACCCTGAAGCGCAGCAGGGTGCTCCTGGCTTCTTGGCTAGGTAACAAGGACGCTGTCTGATATGGCGAGGAGTGGAAGTCAATAGCGCAGGTGTTTCGAATCTCAGTATGCATAGGTGTAATTCCCCCCACCTCTACATCTTTCTCTTTTATATATACATTCTTTTCACCTCCCATACATTGTGGCAATAGTAGCATGTAAGATGTCTTGCGCAATGACATTTCGTTCGCATCTCATCGGTTACTTTTGCGAAATTAACATACACTTTATATAGTTAAGGGGCAAGCAGCTAGGCGAAATCAATCTAGAAATATTTGAAACAGTCAGTCAGGTGACCAAAGCGGAAGCAGTAAAATGCAACTGATTGATAATTTTGATGCAATAAATGGGTGGTAAAAGATACATACATATTGA
>QNGE01006849.1:0-25667 GCA_008508345.1 Paragonimus westermani
AAATATCCACGCAGTAATTACTTGCCCTTTTCGAATCGCGCTTCTCCTACTTTCACGGATCTCTTTCAGAGATTAGTTAAGGGGGTATGGTATGCTTCGGAAATGTTGGACATTTATGCCGAAACTAATTTCAATTTAATCACCGACTTGGATGGGCTGAAAAGCATTGTTCACCAATTCTTTCCATAGCCCAGCGTTGCCTATGTTGGACCGGCGCAGGCTTCATGCGGTTTTGCTACTAAGGGCCTAAAAATCTCTGTTTTGCTAAGAATCCACTTTAGCCTTCATAGCAGCCGGATAAGGCAGCTTGATATAAAAATTTCGACAGTACTTACATGATAGAAAAGTTGTTGATCGCACTCTCACACATGCATGAAAGAGCCATAAATTTTGTAAACTAACAGAACTATTAACTCCAAACAAAAGCCTTGCAGATATTTGCACATTCCATTTTTCTTTGAGGCTCGTGTGACCATTTCGTCTTCTTTCATTTTCGTGTAACTTCTCGTTTCACTCTTGATTCTGCGAATACACTTCAACTTTGGAACATATCCGCGACACCTGTACACTCAAAATCTCGTATTCGCTGGCTAATTAGCTAGGCTGCCAAAAGTTCGTCGATCACGAGTAATTAGCAAAGTCTCATCCAGAGTTCCGTCAACTTTTCCGCAAGTTGTCGAGGTTTCTTGTCCCCAGTCATGTAGAAAGTGTCCCACAGATTCACCCCATAACATATACATCAAATAATGGTGGAGTACCCTCGATCTTTGTCATCCTCAGTTCACCCCTTTCTGACATAACCACGACTATTGCGTCCGGAATCACTGTGTAAAGTGCAAATCGACTTTGCCACCAAGTTTTACTCTTTCACGTTTCGAAATACACGGGCAACACCGTTTTGAAAGATTGTGCATCAAACGCTATTTCATAAACTGAAATTTTTTCTCTCCCCATGTCCCTTCTGTTGCATTATTTAGATAAACGGAGTACAGCACTGTTACTAATTATACATAGTGTAACTACTTACATTACTTGGGGGCTCGCCTGAGCGAGTTTCCCATAGATGCGTTGATGAATGTACCGTTAGTATTATCGTAAGTCACCAGGCCTCTATAGCAAGCTGCCCGTCCTCTTTAAGGAATATATTTTGGCACTAGCTGTCCCATTTTCGGCATAGTCTTCACACTCATATATTGCCGGTACCCTCCCCAATATCTGAAAGCAAGGCGGTATTTTGCCTATTTACAAAGACGGCGACGGAACCAGTGCGCACAGTTATCGTTTGGTTGCGCTGTTTTCATGTGCCTTCAAGATGATGGGAAACATAGTGGACAGTGGCATGAGCGCGCAACTCCAATCCATCAATCTGCTGATGAAACATCAGCACGGATTACAAAAAGATAGTGGTGCACCGCTAATTTGCTGATGGTGATGGACTTCTCGACCAGGGCTGCGGAAGTGCGCCACTCAGTAGGTGTTACCCTCCCAGACTGTTGAGACCTTCGGCGGGGTGGACCACGGCATCCTACTTGACAAGCTACTAGCAATGAGCTTAGGCAGTCAGCTGTGTGAGTTGATCCAGTATCAATTTTCATGTGGGTGGCACTCTGTACAGGTCAACGACGAGCCGTCTACCACCTGTGAGGGTTGCACGGATTCCCCGCAAAGGTCCGTAGTGAAATTATTGTTGTTCTTATTATGTGTGAAAGACTTACCGGCCGCTAGCCAATACTGCCTACTGATTTAATAATAATGATGATAATAATGGTATATTTCTCGACGCATTTGTGAGAAACACACTCAGAAAAGCGTGATCAACGCAGTGATTTATAGCATATACATAATTGAACACCAAATTTGATAATTGTACAACGAGTCAGCTAAGTGAGTAGAGCGACAAAACAGACAAAAACAGACATTATATGGAGGGAACATTCAAGTCTAGGCAGGAAACTTCGAGCTTCATGGTTCTGAGAAGATGGTGCTTGAGGTCTGTACGAATCGATAAAATAATTGATTTCTTACATCAATTTGGACTCCACAAGGTGATCGTTGGCCTGATGCTCAAGGTCGTGCCAAAAAACCGTGTTCGGAGGATAAAGAGGGTGTATTGGCGAAGAATTTGCCCACTATTCTATGTAGATAGTCCCGAAAAAAACTGCAGAGAATTTTTCATGATGTGGGCGAGGTAGGAACGCATTTGCTTTCGCGAGGAATGCATGAACCTCTTGACCGGACGTCAATCTTCGCTCAAGTTCCTAAGAATTTCGAGGAGCTCGCGATATACACAACCACTGTGGAATTTTAAGAGTCCGGGCGGGGTGGGATGTTTTCTCGTACGGGATGTATCAGTGAATCCAAGAATGGAGAGAGGAATTATGCGATAAACGCGATAACGTGAAACTAACTATGTGAGCTATGACGAACAATCGAACGTGTGATATTCCGACATAACCTCCTATGTGACTTTAATAGCATTGTGTTGATTGATGAAATATATACCACATGCGAACAGCTGCTATTAAATAACGCGAAAGGAGATCGATTATAACCTATTCCTAGTGTACGATTATTGCCGAATTTAGATGTCTATTATCTTCGTACAGAGGGTATTCAAAATGAGAAGAATGTTTGACAACACCGAGAGGTTTTCGGGTGGTCTATCAGGGGAGGAAAAGGAAGAGTTGCGGCTCGCGGTTATTATGCAGTCATGAGACAAAAGGATTGAGTTTTTTAACGATTTTAGGGTGTCCAGCTTTTGCATGGTTTCTTACAACACAGACACACAAGCTATCAACAGGTATGAGGTAAGAGTTTGCCAGGTTGTTTGGGTTGTTACTAACGGGCATGTATATTGACACCTATGAGTGTTGACTATAGACATGTTATCATGTTCGCTGGCAAGTCTGAAAGTACAAGGTCTATCCTGAGAGCGGTAGTTTTGATCGGTTCGAGAGGTGCATGACTTAACATCACGCAAAACAGGGGGTTTTTTGTCAGATGTTGTTAGGTCTGTTTTCAAAGATAACGTCCTCAGACAAGTAGAGCTTGAAAATGGACATGACGTTCGTCATTGTTGAGAAAGTTTCTAAGTTTCGTTTGAATTGGTGTATATTCTTACTTGCATACGGGAGTGTGTTTCGAGTGTAGGAATATTTTGCTAGGAAAAATGTGAACGCAGTTTTTCCGAGGTTCAAGAGCTGCCAAGTTAAAGTCCTTGTTTCTGATGTTATACTTTGGCCTATGTTGTAAGCTAGTCGCGAAGGTGACGGTGAATTTACTGTCATAGACCAAACTATACATGAGTGATAGGTTGAGCTTGAGTCGCCGTAACCAGAGAGGATCGACTGCAAGCGTCCTGCAGCGTTCTCTGTAGCTCAGAGAAGATGGATAACCCAATAAGCTTTTGGTAAATGCACGTTGGAGGCTTTCCAGAGTCAGCCTATCAGACTTACGCAGGTGGCCATATGTGAACGTGCAGTACTCAAACTGGGCCGTACGCATAGTTTATAAAGGTGCGACCCTGCAGCAGGTAGGAAGAATGAGTGTTTAGTGTAACCTATCATCCGTCTGGTTTTGGCAGCTAGGAAAGGTATATATTCTGCGAAGTTGAATGAGTTTGAGTAGCGCAAACCCGGGTTACGTACTGAGTGAGCGGTTGATATGCTGTGACCGTCCAGCTTTATAGAACCATCTGGTACGTGACAACCGTGCACAACGATAGTGGATTTATTGGCTGAAAATTTCATCAGCCAAGTTTGACACCAAATCTCCAATGACATGAGGTCATTCCGTATATTTTCTAAGCATGCATTATAATTGCCAGGAGGGAAGCTGCATGCAAGTTTGATATCGTCAGCGAATAGGAATAGCTTGCCATGCTTGATAACTTGACATATATCCTTTGTATATATGAGAAAGAGTAACAGTCCCAGAACTCTTCCTTCTATCACACCGCTAGTAACTGGTTGGGGCGTTGAGCCATTTTCTCCTATTTTCACTGTTTGTGTGCGGCCTGTAAGGTATGACGAAAACTAGCTTAGCAGTGCGGAATGCATCCAATTATGACGCACTCCACGTTCGCTTGTAGACAGTGCCCTCGTACAACTAACCTCGACGCGGTGCATCAGTGATCGGTGGGGAAAAGCCCTCGTTCACCACTAGCAGGCCAGAAATAATGAACATTCTGCACGGGAGCGTCATTATCGACCGGAAAGTTGGGCAACTGCCCACTGTTGTTCACCAGAGAGGGGACCTTTTGGATCTAACCTCGGCATATTTCTGTCCCAATGTTTACCTGCTGGCCAGAAGAGGAACGCTGTTGGAAGTGCGGTAGCGCTCAGTGAACTACTGGAGGAGTTTCCAGCGGGGCACTTTGCTGAAATCACCAGGTTCCTGATAGACTCCCTGCTGGGGATGAACAGGCAGACAGACGTTACCCACCCGAAGAAGGACAGCCAGCCTTTACTATATACGACGACGTGCAACAAAAAAGCCATACATCTCCGTTAGTTCTAGCGTGCTGACCGGCTGAAGCTCTTGAACCTCGTTCCACTGACTTACGGGCGGTTGAGAAAAGACATGACTCTCGTCTTTGGAATCACGACCACGGAAGATCAAACTGATAGAAACCTCCTCAAGGCAGAGACCACCAACTTGAGGGGATAAGTTTAAGGCAGACACCACGTTGTCGGCAAGACGGTTTAATTGATTGAGCCCGTGCGAGTCTCAACGCTCTCCCGGCAGGCCGCTCCGCTAGAGAGGAAGCATCTCGCAGAAGAGCTCTTATCTAGATCACCACTACGAACTGCTTACTTAAAGCGAAACGTCTAGTTAGTGATGCGTGTGTCACTTTCAGTATGTACGTCAATGACTTCATTGGCGAAGACCGTGGTCGTTCAGTAACCAATTTGCTCTTCTCATCAAAAATTTGGGTACCTGCAATCTTCTCCCCATTCACTTTCTCGGCTGTCTGACTTTCCGTAGTGCAATGCGATTCCCGTTTCTCATCATTATCCTCTCCGAGATGCAGTAACATGCTCTCTATCTGTATTGCCTCTTGCATTGCACATCGAAAATCTTTCTTGTCAGTTTAATTCCCGTCACTACAATCTCACTCTGTTTACTTTCCGAAAGATAAGGGTTTTCTTTTCCTGCTCGCCATTAAACTGGCTGGCCACCGTTGTTTTGCTGGGCACAAAGGCCCCAATCACACACCTAATGGCCCTATCCCTTCTGGTTCACACTAGATGTGTGATGTGTGAGCGGAAACGCAAGTGGTGCGATGCAAGCCGGTTGCAATAGTGGTTAACCCTGGTAGCTCCGGTAGCTGTGACAGGCTAATCTGAATCGGATGCCGCGGAACATGTACGATGTGACTGTCATCGTATACGTGGCCGGTTTTATCATACCAAACACCCGCTGATATTGTACTCGCTCATTATAGTTTCTTCTATCTATTACTGTTACCACCTATCTCCATTATTCCCCTTATTGCCATTGTTAATGTTTTCTCCCGCCCTCATCGGAGGTTGATGTGGAATTATATCCACATCACCCCACCACAAAAAACAACGTGCGTTTCAAAAAGAGCAGGTAAGTAGTGCGTGAATAGTTAATTTGAAGTTCCTCATATAGCTGGTAGCGGTGTTACCATTATTCTGCATAATCTGGTCATATTCCACTTACATCCATGTCTACCAGAAAATGTCATTATATTTACCAAACATGGTGACTAGAATCACTTGTCATTCAAGATGCTGTGGTGCCAAAACCTAGCTCTAAAGTCGATAGCGGTCGCTCTAACGGCAAAGGTTCTAGGTCCAGAACTTACGCAATCTCTTCCAAAGTTACTGCCGTTAAATGGGGTGAAGATAATCTGGTGGTTCCTACCTCTCAGACTAAAACCTGTGCTGGTCCTGTAGATAGAGTATTGGCGGATTTATTTATCAAGGTACTTCGGCTGGAAGCAGAGCTCGTCCAATCAACGGAAGGCCATTTTGCACTCGATTCCCTGAAAAAGAATCTTGTCTCTTTATCTTATATTTTCAAACTATTCGAAAGTCCAAAGATGAACAACATTTGGATCGCAAGCATGTTCTTCAACACATTGATAACAGAAATCACAAAACGGATTGGTTGCTCAAACAACACCATTGTATTTAATGTGCCAGATAAGCTGCTCCTTTAAAGCATTGGAAAGATACTCTTGAAGGTTACTGGAATAGACCCAGCATCATATGCCTGCATCCGTCTTCGTAAGAAGATATGAAAGTTCTGCTGCTCGTTTTTATTTAAATTCCACCGCAAGGCGATTGCAAAACAGTTTACAGAGAGCCCGGACCTTATTAAGTCTAGAACCTCGTTTAAACTGTTGAAAATTATGGAGGATATAATGCCCCTTAAAAGAAAACGTCAAAAACTTCTACTGGGCAGAAACTTTGTTTCTAACCATGTGATCCAAGACGCATCGAAACAGGGGACAACCATATCCAAGGATGATAAACTGAGTCGAGAAGATCGCGCAGTTTCGATTTGTTGTACCGCGCCCAAATGCACCAGCAATTCTATCTACAGTGCTAACGCCATCAAAGAAAACAAATTCGCTGGCCTGATTGCTCTAACAGTAGATCTCGACAGTCCCAAAAGCGTGCCGAACGTTGGTGATATCTTGGTCGAGGTATCACCTGGCAAAAGAGGGTATGCGAATGACTGTGCTCATAAAAATCAATGGTGCGTCTAGACCGCAACCTATCTGCGCAGAAACTGGCTCAAATAGGACACGACACCGGGAATCTATCAATCAGAGACAAGTCGCTGTCCCAACTTCGAACCAATCCCGTAGGAAACCACAATCCGACCACCGATGGGGTGTCCGTGATAACGAACACTCTCCTAATCACTACACTACGGGTTTCCTCCTTGGCACTTTAAGGGAATGAACAAGCAAGAAAACGCAAATCCGTAACTGACGAATAAAAAGACGCATCTCTCACAAGCCCCCAATTCCAGGCCTCTGTCTAGTTTTGGCAGTCTCGCGCGTGACGCATCTATCTATGTGAGGCTGAACCAGGGCCGCCATGAAGTTGGTTAGCCTTCGTTCAACACCCGTTTCAATACAGGTAGCCCCTTCACTTCGAATGCCCACCTAAACTCAACCCACGATCGCTTCGTTGACAACGTGCAGGTGGGCATGAAGATTTCACTTCGTACTCACCCTTATTTAGCGGGACGCATACCTTTCAAACCTCCCCTACCAACTTCATCCCCATTGTTTCACTATTGAGCCATGCCTAACTGGAAAATTTTCAAAACCTCCAGTCATTGACTCAAACGCAGATGACACCCAATCATTCCCAGTGAGTTCACCGTGAAGGCAGAGTCTTCGAATCACGAAGACATTTCCGTTTTAGACATTATCAAAGGTTTAAAAATGACGCCGAACGAAAATGCACCAGGTTTGTTTTTTTCAATGCGCGTTCGCTAATTAATGAGAGGCATATCTATAGATCCTTCTTCCTCTTATATAATCAGAAAAATGGTGTAGCGAACAAGCTCGTTTTTGGTTATTCATCATCAGGCCAAATACATAACATTTTTATGAAACAGGGTTGTCATGGGAAAGCGAAAAAAACAAATGGCAAGTTCAAGTGAGGTCAGACACGTCATAGGCACACACGGAGACGACGTTTTGATACGATTATGCCACCATTATGACGTAACTGGAACCATGGTGTCTTGATCAGTCGTGGTGTGGATGTTTGGCCATGGCAACCTCAATGCCTGAACAAAGCGCTTTTGTGCGCACAAAGGTGGATTATTCAATCGAATTCCGATCGCTTCAGCTGTGGCCAAAATTCGGCATCTGACAGCTTTTGAGTGAATGCCTTTGACTCGGTAAATCAGACGAAACAGGGAGGCCAGGTTGACAGTATGATTGGTATCAACGAGGTGTGCAACAATTGCGCTGGTAATCGTCTTGGTGACTCCACTATTGATCCAGGCTGGATGGTGTTCACGGATACGTTCGGATAAGCGCCTGGTCGTGCGACCCACGTAACTAGTTCCACGGGAACAAGTAAATGAGTATACACAAAAGGAAGTCGCAGAAGCGGGCACTTTATCCTTCAACCGTAAACACAGGGCTGGAGGGTAGGTGAAACAAACACGTAGGTTGGCAGCATAGAATGTTCTGTTGATAGCAGTATTAAGTCTCCTAGTGATTGTTTCGGCGAGTGTATCCCTCTTGAATGGTAATGAAATAAATACTGACTTCTTTTCCTATGGAGTCATCTTATCTTGTTCCTCGCGACGTTCCATAATCTTGTCTACAAAACGTTCTGCATAGCCATTTTGTAAAAACAGTGTGCGTAGAAGCGTTAATTCATCAGAGACCGTATCCCATGTACATATTCTCATGGCTCTATCGGTCATGCAGTTTGTGAGATTTCTCTTCTGCCTTAGAGGGACAAAGCTGCCAAAGTGGATATACTGCCCTTTTCAGGTCTCTTTCCTATAGATTTTACGTTGAATTGATCCATCAGCACGCCGCTTGATGAGTACGTCCAGAAAAGCTAGTTGATCATTACGTTCAGCTTCTATTGTGAATGTTACGTTTATGTGGACCGAGGTGAAAATTGCTAATATATCCGTTGGATTATCATTCTCGCCAACTATACGTATGATATCATCCACGTATCGTTTATAAACACTGAATCCACGAATGGTTTCTTCCAACTTGTCATTTTCCAGCTTTGCCTTAAAGGTGTCCGCAAACCACTGCCCCAACGGGGATCCCATTGCCACACCATCTATTTGTCGATATAGTTCACCATCGAATTCAAACTGTGTTATGAGTACAAAAGTACAACAGCTGTTTCAGTTCTGATGGGGGTATACGGACATCTAGGTTGTTAAGCATAATATAATCACACAAATAGTCTATCGTCTCTTTCAGTAGAACATTTGTAAACGAGGACGATACGTCTAGAGAAAGCATTTGTTGTCCAGTTATGTTCAGCCCGCTGATTGTGTTAATAAATTCAAAAGAATCTCGTAGGCTGTGTTTTGACAGCTTCTTCCTGACGGGTTCAAGGAGATACGACAACCATTTGGCCAGCGAGTGGTATGGTGAGTTGCACATGTCCAAAGTAGGTCAAAGAGTTACCCCCGCTTTGTGAACTTTCGGAAGTCCATAGAGCCTAGGAATAGTGGTTCCAGGGAGTCGAAAACGTTCGAAAGTTGGGGAGTCAATTGTCCCGTTTTGTTTCATGAGACGCAGTTGCTTCGACAACGTCTTCTCTATTTGAGGGGTTTTGTCCTTCTCTTTCCTCATCTTCTTGAATTTGGTTTGGTCACCTAGTATGGTATGCATTTTGTCTAGGTAATCTGTCCAATTGAGCAGAGCTATCTCGGCACCTTTATCCGGCTTGGATAAAATAATGCTTTCATTTTTCCTCAGACTTTCGGCTGCTAAGATGTGTTCATGTGTTAAGAGATGTCTCAGGATTGGACTACTCTGCTGGCATTGATAACAGGAGTTAACCAGTGTAAACTTCAATCGTTCAACATCTAGCGGAGATGACGGTTCAAGGTCAGACAACTGAAAAAACACATTCTTGAACTGTACCTCTAAATCCAATTGCCTGGTTTTTCCTTTTGGACAACAAAACTTAGGACCCAGTGATAACACTTCAAGTAACTTTTTATCCAGATGTGATGAGGAAAAATAATGAAAGTACCGTTCTGGGTTGGCTGGAAATTCAATGACCGGCTTCATTGGACTGAGTTGTTTCTGTAATGCGGCCTGCTTCTTCTCTAGCTGCTTTCCACAATCACACGGACGTAGGATTCTAAGCCACTACGTTCTTCAGGCGTCAGCTGCTCCAGACAGTGTTCACATTTGGCCAGGTTCAACTCCAACTCTTCAAGTTTACTTTGTGTGGTATCACGTCCGTTAAGCGTGTGTCGATTTAGTGATGTAATTGTGACATTGATGCGATTTCTCCTCAGGATTGTCCAGAAGTGTCTCGGGTATTCACCAGTTTCGGTACATCTATTCAGAAACCGAATTTCAGCTTTCGCTTCTGCCAGTTTTGTGCTGAACTTAACAAATTTGTTGAGTGCACGTAACACAGTTGGGTCCTTGGCATGTTTCAAGTGGTTAAAAATCTCCAAAGTACTCATCAGAAAAATGGTGTAACAAACAAGTTCGTTTTCGGTTATCCATCATCAGGCCAAATACATAAAATTTATATGAAACAGAGTTGTCATGGGAAAGCGAACAAAACAATTAACGCCTCTACGCACACTGTTTTTACAAAATGGCTATGCAGAACGTTTTGTAGACAAGATTATGGAACGTCGCGAGGAACAAGATAAGATGACTCCAGAGGAAAAGAAGTCAGTATTTATTTCATTACCATTCAAGAGGGATACACTCGCCGAAACAATCACTAGGAGACTTAATACTGCTATCAACAGAACATTCTATGCTGCCAACCTACGTGTTTGTTTCACCTACCCTCCAGCCCTGTGTTTACGGTTGAAGGATAAAGTGCCCGCTTCTGCGACTTCCTTTTGTGTATACTCATTTACTTGTTCCCGTGGAACTAGTTACGTGGGTCGCACGACCAGGCGCTTATCCGAACGTATCCGTGAACACCATCCAGCCTGGATCAATAGTGGAGTCACCAAGACGATTACCAGCGCAATTGTTGCACACCTCGTTGATACCAATCATACTGTCAACCTGGCCTCCCTGTTTCGTCTGATTTACCGAGTCAAAGGCATTCACTCAAAAGCTGTCAGATGCCGAATTTTGGCCACGGCTGAAGCGATCGGAATTCGATTGAATAATCCACCGTTGTGCGCACAAAAGCGCTTTGTTCAGGCGTTGAGGTTGCCATGGCCAAACATCCACACCACGACTGATCAAAACACCATGGTTCCAGTTACGTCATAATGGTGACGTAATCGTATCAAAACGTCGTCTCCGTGTGTGCCTATGACGTGTCTGACCTCACTTGAACTTGCCATTTGTTTTGTTCGCTTTCCCATGACAACTCTGTTTCATATAAATGTTATGTATTTGGCCTGATGATGAAAAACCGAAAACGAGCTTGTTCGCTACACCATTTTTCTGATGAGTACTTTGAGGATTTACAACCGCTTTTATATTTTCCTAATCACTGAAGCTAAGTGCACCACTGAGACTCGAGACACAATTAAACGTTACAGGTTATCACATATTCCGAAGCAATCGTGTTGTAGGATGAGATGGAGTGTGTTTAACTGACTTGAGGAAGCAACATTCTGCAACCATATTCGATGAGCCATGTCTTGGTATAATAGATGACTTCTTGTGGCTGTTAGTGTCGACTGGGTCCTGTGAGTTACTCTTGGGATGTGTCTATAGACCATCTAAAGCCGCCCAGGACGAAGTGAAGAACCTCATTAATAGTCTGAACTATGTATCAGCCTTACCTTCACGGTGCAAGATAATTAGCGGGGACTTCAACATGCTCAATATCTCTTGGACCTCTTTCAGTGTCCCTGCAAATCAGGCTGAGTTCCTTGCATGTGTCCAAATAAACCGATTGCGCCAACATGTTTTAGCGCCCACTAGACCCATCTTTACCGCAGGCATCTCTCCTGCCACCGCATCCGTCCTGATGCAATTTCCAGGAAGCGATCATAACATAGTCTACTTCATGTTCGACCTAAGAGCTGTAAAAGAGTCGACCATCATACACTACCGCCAAACTAAATTCTTCAACAGGAAAGTGCTCATCACACTGCTGAGATCTCTGGAATGAAACACTTTTTTCATACATTCCTTCGTAGTATTACAATCAAGGCATTTAATGAGCACTTTAAGTCTCGCGTAAACAACTTAGCCCCGCAAACGTTAAAACACCATGATGTGCACGGTAACGGCATAATTCTCGCTCCAAAGGGGCGAGGTAAGCTCATAAGTTTCAACTCACGGTACCGGAAAACACGTGACGTCCCGCTTATCATATAAATGCATAAAATGTACAACGATATTGAATATTGAACCAAAATGCCTCACATGAGTGAATGAAGACGTGCGCTTAGCAGCACAGATAAAAGCTCCCAGTTGATGAAACGCAGGAATAATGGGAGAGACCCTGCCAACTCAGTTGTGACACTACAGGACGAAATCACCGTAGATGATCCTGTAACCAACTGTGGGGTCATGAATTCTTATTTTGCTGCTCGCTTCTGTAAGATCTTCCACGAAGACGTTGAGCAACGTGTAGCGATAAACCAGTGATCCCAAATATTAAAAGCAAGATAGGATCGTAATGCCACAGTACTATCTAACAAATTATCGAAGTGAGTATTTAGACAACCTCAGCAGTTTCGATTGACAGATCGTTTTCAGGAAATTGGTTATAATTTGCTGCTGAACGGGCTAAAAATAAATAATAATAAGGCATTCATACCCAAAAGAGCTCTTCCAGGCTGTCAACAGGTTCGAAGCAACGGGGGCGAGCCAAGCTCCAAAAAATTAGTGCACGCACAACTCAAGTAAAGTACAATAACCGACAACTGGCTGTTCGCACAACCATCAAATTGACGTGACAAAACAAAATCGTCTAGGTCAAGGCCCAAATAACGTTCACAAACAGGGGAGGTTGAATGCAGCAGGGGGAATATTAAGGGGAATTGGGTCGAGTGGGATTTTCGCATGATTGTATTTGAAAAATTCGATACATCCGGCCACAAAATCTGAACACGAACAAAGTTTGCTCGCAGAATGGGGGTCCCCTCGGCTCTGGTTCCCAACCTAACTAGTCATTAGGTCGGGAGACCGCGGACCCAACATTTATCAGGCTTAGGGAGCGACACCAATCCCACGGAACTATTATGCAATGAAAGCCCTCCACCATGACTCCCACTTCTTGAGCTACTTGAATGTCCGTCAGTGAAGATCGCGTTTGGGCACAAGACGTTCTCCATGACTCACAATCCATGCACTCTCAACATGGACTAGGTGTAAATTTGTTGATCAACGAACTAAAAAATTCGTTCCCATCGTTTGCTTTCCCCATTTTCCCCAATAACCTGACACTCGTTCCCACTACCTCACCCACCCCATTTTGTTTTATTGAACTAATGTGTCACTAAATGTCCGCCGCGCGAGTGACCATTCTTGTCCTGGTTTGCTGGCGTGTCGGTTCACCATTGACCTTGTTGGTCCTGTTGAGAAGCTGTTGATTTTGCTGGACGAGACTATCGTCGCGAACGACTGGGGTTTGCCTCCTGTAATTATTGATGCATTTCGTTAATAGTACCGTAGAAATTGTTGGATACAATCTTGTTCTCATTTTGGGGATCCGTTTTTTGGGCTACGCGTAACTCAACGATCAGACGTGAATCTTTGCACTAGGTGTCAGCTGCACCCATCCCGCCTACGACACTCCTTCCTTAAAAACGCACAGACGCCTGATATCTCGCTTCACTACAACGGACTTAATCCTCACCACGGTATTTCGCACTAAACCGTCCCTGTTAGCATCACAACTAATTACCACGCTTGAAATGCCATGTATTTCTTGTTAGGGGTTCTGAAATTGTCAGTACGACGTCTCCCTGACGGAAACTGCGTTCTGTACGTGTCCACTTTTGCCGCGCTCGCAGGGTGGGGAGGTACTCTTTCGTCCAGCGACTTTGAAGGAGTCTAGCCAGATGACTGGTTTCTTTCCACTTATGTCTAAACAGTTGTAACGGCGTCTGATCGGGGCGAATTCCATTATTATCCCGCACGAGCATCATATCATTAGGTGGTAATGCCAGTCCGTCTTGAATATCCGATGTAACGGGTACTGGAGGTTTGTTATTCGAAATTCTTTTCACGTCGACAAGGAGAGTAGACAGGGTCTCTTCGTCGAGACCGACCGTATAAGGTACTCCTACACACACCCCCGATGACTCGCATAGAATGGATTATAACGCCATTGGATATGCTTTTGTAGTAATTTGCCGTTGGTAGAGGCACCATCTAAGCTACTCATCCATCGTTTTGGTTCTTTGCCTGTGGTGGTGAAGTTGAAGCTGTTGTCGAAATAAACATTGATGGGGCAACCCCGTCTCCCAGTGAGACCCATAAAAACCGTAAGGAATGAATCACTGCCCATGGAATGTGCGAATTCGAGGTGGACAGCTCTGGACTGAAGACAAGTTATGACACAACCACACCCTTTTTCCCGCCGCTGCCTCTCTTCACACTGAGTGGACCAAAACAGTCCACGCCAACATTGACAAACGGGTGCCAACGCGGTTCTATTCGCACGATTGGCAAGGGAACCATCAGTTGTTTGCCCACGGTGGCGTTCAGAAGACGACAGTGAAAGCAGGCTCCGATGACGCGTTTGACGGTGGGTGCACCCTGAATAATCCAAATCGGAGCCTGGCTGGCGAACGGGCCTGTGACACACCGCAAAGACCCTTCAACATATGACAGTGGTTGACAATCAGGTATGACACACGATAACGCCTGGAAAGTATTACTGGGCGTTTCAGGTGAAACTTCATATTAGTCAGCCTCAGCCGTCCACCCACTCACATAATCCCACCAATCAAAGTCGGGTTTAACTTGCGAGGTGAACCTCCCATTGACAACCGAACTGTTTGTCAAGGCCCATGCAACCTCATCAAGGAGGACCGTTCGTTCGGAAAGCTAGCACTCTGAACCAGACGGACGACATCATTTTTACCAGAGTGAGTTTCATCCAAAATTGGGTGACCCATATCAACCGTGGTATCGGTCCGTCGATGCTTTGCAGAAGGCCAATATGACTTAAATCTACGCAACCGGGCTGTAGTATTTATATGTTTAGGCCAGCCCGAAATACCAAGCACCCAAGACAGAGAGATCCAGTCCACCGTATTTGCGTTCACCTGAGCCGATGGTCGATCCACCTCCACTCCGGTGGGTTCACTTACGGCAACGAACATTTCAGGCCAAGGCACAGATGGTTGTGTTAGAAGCGTAGGACCTGACAACCGTGCTTCTATACCTCCGTGATTATGTATCTCACGAGAAACAATATCTGCCGGATTGTCTTCCGACCTCGCGTGTCGCCACTGATCGGGGAATGTCGGATTGTGTGATGCAATTATTCGGTTTGCAGCGAACGTACTAAACTTGGTGGCCGTCTCCTCCTGATTATTTCCATCATGACAGACACAATTATTCCAGACAGTTTCTCGTGGCTTTCTTTGGGGGGACCGCTAAGTACCCAACCAAGTAACGATCTGACTGCGTAAGGTTGCCCTCGCTTACAGAGTTTCTGATCCATAACACACTGAGCGTTAGGCACGTCACGTCCGATAAGAATGGTTGCTTCAGAATCGTGAATCTCGTCGAATGGGAGACCTTTCAGGTGTGACCATCATTGGGCTTCCTCTTTTATTGACGGGAAATTTCGTATGGGTAGATCGGCTACTGAATAAGCATTGTTGATGTAGACTGTCTCTTGTCCTTCCAAGGAAACGGTCCTTGGACGGACATTCTTGCAACGGGTGGTGTTTATCCCGTTCACAGTTGTAAAGGACAAGGTGGACTGAGTGCTAGAGACACCGATACGCTCGAGTAGATCCCCTTTCAATAGTGTGGTGTCGGAGCCGGGATCTAAGAACGCATACGTTGAGAGTGGACCGTGTATAGAGTCGACTTTCACCGGCACTATACCCAGCCTTGTATGCTTTTCAACTGTGCTAGCCATATTTCAAGTAACCTGATGTCCACTACCTACCTCGGCCACGGGCTTCGCGTGCGTGCTGTGCAGCAGGCTATGGCGAAGCCCGCCGCAGCCGACATCATCACAACGTGACCTGACCCTGCCGTCTGATACTCGGTGGTGTAACTTTAGACAAACAAAGCAACATCCAAGCCGTCGCAAGCTGTCCCATCTTATGGGTACATTCATGGCTAGGAAGGAGTCACACGCCTCGATGGTGCGCTTCTGAGAGCACAACGCGCAACTGAGTTGAGGGTCGCTGGCCTGGTCTCGGCTAACGAAAAAGCTGGACGACTCAAAACAGCCACCGTTATTATTTTGAGGTTGCTCCCGGAAGAATGCTCTGCCGTCGATCCTTTCCGTTCACTTTCATCCACTACCTGACCATACCTGCTGCGTGCAATCCTCGCACAGCGCGAGATAAACTCGCCCAGTTCGTCAAAAGACGGCTCCCGTGCCATACCAAAGATTTGGTCCGCAGTTTCCGCCCACCTATGTTGTGGGTGAACTGGTAGGGCTCTCACAATACTCTCTAGCGTTGTTATCGGGTTGATATCGGCCATATAGTCCATTTGACCCCATGCAATAGAACAGTCGCATTGGTATAGACATTCGTATAGCTCTATAAAGCTGGACGGCCACAGCACATCAACCATCAACTCAGTATATGTCCTAGGTTTACGCCACTCAAACTCATTCAACTGTGCAGAACATGTATCTGTCCAAGTCGTTGCAAATAGACGGACGATAGGTCACATTAACCATTCATTCTTCCTACCTGCTGCACGATTACACGTGTATAAGCTGTGTGTACGACCACAGTTTGAGTACTACACGTTCATATGTGGCCACCTGCGCAAGGGTGACGGACTAACCCTGGAAAGAATCCAACGTACATTCAAGATAAGATTATTGTGTTATCAATCTTCTCTAAGCGGCAGACAGCGCTGCGAGACGCTCGCAGTTGATCCTGTCTGGTTACGGGGAGTTCAGCTTAACGTTGCACTCATGTATAGTCTAGTATATAGCAATAAATTAACCGTCAGCTTCGCGACTCGCTTACAAAAATGGTCGAAGTATAACCTCAAAAACAAGGACTTTACCTTGACAGCTCTTAAATCCTGGAAAAAATTACATTCAAAGTTTTCCCGAGTAAAATATTTCTGAATTTGAAACAAAATCCCGTATGCAATTAGAACCAGTAAGAATTTACTTTCCTATCAACGACGAACGTCATGTCTATTTTCCAGCTCTACCTGTCTAAGGCCGTTAACATTGAAAACGGGCCTAATAACATCTAACGAAAAAACCCTTTGTGTTGCGTGAGCTTACGTCACGCACTCCCCAAACCGATCAAATCTACCAATTTCAGGAGAGATCTTGTACTTTTAGACTAGCCAGCGAACAAGAAAACATGTCCATAGTCAACACGTATAGGTATCAGTATACATACGCCCGTTAGTAACAACCCAATCACCGTGGTACGCTTTTACCCCATACCTATTGATAGCTTGTGTTGTAAATCACCATGCAAAAACTGAGTATGCTAGAATTATTCGAAAAACAGTTGTCAAACATTTTTCTCATTCTAAATACCTGCCGTACAAGGATAATTGACATTTAAATCCGGCAGTAATCGCATACCAGGGAAAACTGTTAAGCGGTCTGTTCTCGCGTTACTTGATAACAGCTGTTCTCATTTGATATATATTTCATCAATTAACACAATGCCATTGAAGTCACAGAAGGTTATGTCAGAATATCATATGTTCCATTGTTCGTCATAGCTCACATGGTCAGTTTTACGTTCTCCCGTTTATTGCGTCATTCCGCTTTCCATTCTTGGTTTCACTAGTATATCCCGTGCGAGAAAACATTCCATCCCGACCGGACACTCAACCTTCCGCAATGGCTGGGCATATCGCGAGCTCCTCAAAACACTTAGGAATTTGAGCGAAGAATGACGTCAGGTCGAGAGGTCCATCCGTTCCCCTCGAAGGAATGTGCGTCCCAAACCTTCCGCGCATCATAAAAATTTTCTGCACATGTGCCCGGGACTTTCTACATGGAATAATGCTCCAATGTTTCGCCAATCCACCCACTCCATCCTTCATGCATCTCTTTTTCGGCACGACCTTGAGCATTTGAATAGTGATCAACTTGTGGTGTCGCAATTGATGCAACAAACCAACTATATTAATAAATTGTGCAGACACCAATACTATTGTCTCAGATGTATGTAGCTCAAAAGTTTCATGCCGGAAGGTGGAATTTCCCTTCATACAATGTCTGTTTTGTTGTTCCATTCACGTAGCTGACTCATCGTACAGTTTACGACTTTGGTGTTGAAATATTTGTTTGAAAATCTGTACGTTGATCACACTTTCCTGGGCGTGTTTTTCACAAGTGTGTGGCGATACATACCTTTATTCTCATTGTGCCCCCCGGCCATAGTATTCAAATACTCATTGCCACATTCGACACGCACCCATGCAACACACATTAGACCTTTTCGCTGTTCACGCGACGGAGAAGACGGGTGGCCACTTAAGTTCCACTCAGAAACCGTGGACGCCAGGAGGGTCACAGATTACAGAAAAACACAGACTCACACTGAAACAGTCTGGGATGTGGCATCCTCGAACATACCATACTTTGTGCCTCGTAAGACACCTGTGGACCCTTGTTTCCCGTGGTCGGATTATTTCGTAACTGATGAAAAGGCCTAAACTTCTCAGTGACTCCACGCCGAAGGCCAACCTAGACGGCTTAATAGCGAATCAAAAAGAGGCAAAACATGCGGAAGATAAACGTATATGTCCATCCGCTTCACAGTGATTTTAAAAAAACATTTAACGCATCATCAAGGCGAACATAAGCAACATCAAATCCACGAGTAGCATGGTCCAAAAAACGTTGAAAAAGTTCGGCCGCCTCACGCAGACCAAAAAGATTCGAAGCAACTCAGAAAGACCAAAAGAATTGTTGTCACCGTTTATGAAACATTATCGAATGCCACAAATACACGATGATGTGACGTCAATTTAAAAAACGGTTTTGCTGTCCTGAGTTGGGAAAAAGTCGTGGATTTGTGGAACAAAATAATTATCGGGGATTGTGACACCTTTGAGCGAACGTAAAATGCCAGAAGGAAGTCAATCGCTCGACGTTTTCTGGACCCCATTTAGTAGAGCTGACCAAAATCTGTTTGACGGTCTGTAAATACAAAGTTGCAGCAGGTGACCAAATTCAGCTTTGGCAGCTTTCAGTTTTATCTGTGGTATACTACGTGGTCACGCAGTAGTAGAATGGATTTAGTGACAGTTTGGTATATCACTAGTGTTTCATTGAGGGCGGGCCGTACTATGGTGGTGTAAGTTGAAGGTGAGTTTGGAACAAAGCAATAACTCGAGTTGCAGCATCGGGTACTAGTGAACCCAGGCCTATAGAGCTAACCTTTGCCTTTGTTCTGCGTATCCTGGGCAACGTTGTACGATCCAGAAAGGTCCCTTGCTGAGTTCAAAACTGACAAGGAACTAGCATCAGCAGTGGCATTTTGAACACGTGTAGTGTCAAAAAGAGAGGTTATCCTGTTTGGCGGATGAAAACGTTGGCGATTTGATATTAAGGGGAATGACCCGTCATTCGGTGTATTTGTGTTGTGAGTGCAGTGGACTGTTGGGCAAATGCATCATTCGGTTGCAGATGTAGAGTGGGTAGGGTGATGAGCGCTGGTTAGGAATTTTCACAGTTTCCAAATTGTGTTGGCAACGTCAGGCAGCCCCGTAATGAGGACGGTGGAATGATGCGGTTCCAGTATTGCGCGAGTAGACGGAGACAGGTGTATCAATTTGAACTATCGGTAGATAGAATCACCCATTTTTTGACATCTAAGCAAACGTGGAAGTCGACGTGACGGCTCAGGATCTCACAGATCGACGCTGGAAAACTGCTGGTCTAATTTCATTCGCTCCGATTGTTCAATCATTTATACCAAGGATTCTTTCAAATTGGCGTATAGGCTCTTGGGAAGTATTTCATGGGTGAAATCGCAAGCTTGCACGATTTGAGTGGGATAGACTGAACAACACATCAGTGCGTCATTGACTGCGATTTGACACGGTGAGTCTCGAAAGTAGATTTGAGCTGCCCAAATAAAAGCTGGGATTGGAAATACGGAAAATGAGAAGCCGAATGCTGACAGAGGCGTCAATGAGATGACTGTCAACTGTTAAATAACACTGACACTATAACATGCCGGCCAACATCTTCCGCTCAGTCTGTCCATAGCACTTGTGGCCCAAATCTGGAGCAATATGGAGGCACGGGAACACAGCATTCTTCCGAAATAGGGGTTTGAACAACAGTCCTGAAAAGAGGAACAACACAAACAAGCCGAAAGCCCAGTAAGCCATGGACACGACTTACACAAACGAAAGCTAAAACGGCACCGATAACATGGCAGCACGCGCCGTCACTCAACTCAAATTTAATCCGCGCGCACTCGATTGTTCCGGTTGCGCGTTGTAGACACCTGATAGAATGATAGAATATCCTAATTGAGGTGAACAAACTAACGGTTACTTCCGGCTCACAAATCCGAAGCAAAAAATGAATAAACTACGATAAACCTTGACACAAAATAAGGAGTACTGTGAAAACTGGACTTAATTTACCGCTTTGTGATGATCGTGCAAGCTCAAACTGGTTAGGTTCGGTAATTTTGATTATTTTGTTACGTGAGAAATAAGCGGTAAGACGTTGAAAAGGCCTTGGGATTGTTTGCGTGCTCGAATTTATCGTGTGGGAAAACTGGCGCGTCAGAAACGGTCGAGACCAACGTTACGACACCCGATGCTAGTGTTGTGGCGAAGGCACCAACAGTTGTGTTGTTCAGCGAAGAATTTAGACGCAGGTCCCCTGGAAACCATTCTTTATGCCACGGTGATTAGCCGGAGGAGGGTCTGCTGATACCCTCTTGCAAAGTTCCACTTCAAATGTCGCTCCGATATTGGTGACAAGAAACATTTCGGTATTGTATGATGCAGGTAAGTATCACGGTCATTCAACATTATCACCATCATCCTTTCAGAAGAAGACTTCGTCTGTACGAACGATGAGAAGAGGACGCCCACAGAAACCTTCCACGCGGTTGCCGTGAGAGCTCGTCTGTGTTGGACAGATACCGGCATTGTGCTCAGCCACTCGAACTAAGTGATGCCTCCGTTGTTTCTAGATGCAAGTACCCTGTTAGAAACATCACGGGAGTGCTTCTCTATATTCACATAGGGTGAGAAGTATGTTCACTTCATTATGGGTGTTACATAGGCGATGCTGTACGACGCCGGTGGCAGAGGACGGAAGATATTCGGCTTACGTCGCAGACTGACAACGTCACCCTTTTCAACAGTTCAGGTCGACAACTGTGTCCTATCTTGGAAATGTTGGTATCCCTCTCAACATTTGTGTCCCTGGTGGGACTATTCTGCGACCATTTCATACCCGTGAATGTCGCGGAATATCATGACAGTGTGACGGAAAACTTGCTGAAAATATTGAAGGGCGGTTTATTGCTCTCCAAACATGGCCACCATGTGCAAGTGGTTTTAAAGGTTGCGTAGTTAGTGATGCACTTGAAGGGAGCACTCATTTTTTAGGTTGAGAACCATACTGGCTTTTGCTGTTGTGAATATTGTGCAGGTGTTCAAATGTATCAGGTTGTCGAGTTCGAGGGCGAAAGCGTTGGAATCGTGCACAGATCGTGAGCTATGCAGCGGGGTTTGCACCTTGGCCTTTGCATTCACAAAACGCCGCAGGATTTTGTCGATTGGTACGACAGCACCCGCTGGCTCAAAGCCCTAACATGCAGAGACGCGTTGTTCAACAAGTATGCTTCTTCGATTCTCCTCACAGATTCTAGATGGCATACACTTGGCGTATAAGTACCGAAGAATCCTAGGGAAATTATCAAACACCATCATCTGACGCTACACGTATCATACATAGTGATAACAAACGCACAAGGTAACATCAATTCTCACCGTTGTTACAATTGCAGACAAACAATCGTCCGTCCGGACTTTGCTTATGAAATGCAGGGGAAACGGTAACTGATGGCTTACCCCGTCGACGGTGATTAGCTACCTTCACCACTCCAACTGGAGAATATGTCCCATGGAGAAGCATCTCCAACGTGAAGAACTTTTGCTTCAGTGAAGAATCCTCCGCTCTCAGCAGTCCTATTGCTTCCAGGTACGTAAATGGTGGCGTTTCGTGTGGGGAGCATTCAACCCTGCCACCATCAATCCGCCAGCCGCGAGCAATGCGGTGACTTGCAGAAACGAATTAGCGAGAGAAGTGAGAGAATTGAAAAGTGATTTCGTGCAACAAATCTGTTAACTATTCATCAGGGGTAGTAGAGAACCTCGTTCTCCAAAACATCACGAATGCGTGAGGAATGGCACAGCCTACGAAGAAAATTCAATGCGCTGTGAAACCAGTATGCAGTTGCTGGTCGATCAACAATCGCACTGTTCCCGGTACGCTTTCCCACGCAGTCCACATAGGACATACAGATGCTCAATATAAATTTGGAGGAGGTTGAGGCGCACAACTAGCTGGTATGCTCCATTTTTCTAATTCACAGTATCCAAGTAGCCTTCTTTACCAGCGTCCGTGGTACGTCCATTGGTGAATTTACCCGAAATGTAATGAGAACATTACTTGTCGATGATGTGACAAAAATCACCAACTAGAGAAAAGTGAACAAACATATGTCCATTGCCTCTTC
The DNA here is from genome assembly GCA_008508345.1 of Paragonimus westermani. NCBI lineage: Eukaryota > Metazoa > Platyhelminthes > Trematoda > Plagiorchiida > Troglotrematidae > Paragonimus > Paragonimus westermani. The sequence continues at coordinate 22,561 of QNGE01006849.1, forward strand.
ACTTGTGGCTGCAGCAGCTGCTAGCATGTACGCCTGTAAAAAGTTGTCTTCTAAACGCAGAATCATTCATGAAAAAGGCGTATCCCGGCATATCGCACGCAGACGTCACGCGATGGATTCAGAAGGCCAGATTGCGGTTGACCAACGAAGTCAACAACGCGATTACAAACATCTTCGTATTGTGATTCTAAAAGTGTACTAGTCCCGTGATGCTAATACTGGTGTAATTATTCCCTTGAAAACAAAATTTTAATGTTCATGTGCCTCATCATTTTTCCGAGGAAATCGAACAATGAGTTGTACATAATGTGCGAGGATAGGTTTGCATTAAACGGACGTGAGCTCCGTAAGCTCACGGGGGTTGTGTGACGTGTTAAAATTGCTTAATGCGGTTGCGTGCAGCATTTTTTCTCCCGCCGTTTCCGGACCGTTCTCGAAGTGTCTTCTGAGAAAGCTAATATATCACATGAAAAACCCCGACAGAAAACTCACGGAACCATCATAGATCACCGGCGGCGCGGTCGTACTACTGGGGCACCAAGGATAAGCAGCGTTTATGCATCGTTCCGGTGACGTTGGAAGTTGTTCGGAGCGTTCCAAGTGTAGCTGAGTGTGAGAAACGCTGGGGCAGAAACTTGGACCAACGATGAGATGTTTAGGTGGCTGCCAGTCATGCACATATTTAAGTTTATTTGCAACTGATATTTATGTTTATCGAGTCGGAGAGAAATGTGCAATGTGGTATGAGGTCACTGTTATGCAAGACTACAATGTAGTGGCAAATAACGAGAACGCCACGAACCTAGTCGACCCCGTTGTACCTGCCTTGTTGACACATAGTACAGAAAATTTGCGACAGTTCCGGGATGCGGTACTTTCGGGATTTGACTGGTATGGGATATAGGATGAAGTACGTCAACCTTGGATTGCGATACGCATACGCTTTTGAGAATTACAAGTGTAGTGAGATCACCTTGGACGTCCTCAAAATCCTAAACTTGCCGGTACCACCACACCTGTTCACATTACCTTGTGAATGTGAACTTACTACAAAACACCAGCATCAAAGTCAGTGTGTTGGCGTAAGTATAGCAGTTTTACTGGTAGATGTAGGATGAATCCGTGCCAACTCTCCTACTGTGCGCTATATTCACTAGGATACGAATGTTTTGGCTGGTACCGTTGGGAACGCCGTCCAACCAGTCTGACGCTTGTTTGAATTCTCAAGGCTGACCGAAATTTCCATTGACATTCGTCCTCTCTGGTGGCTGCCTTGCGGTTGTGCTCGAGGTTCTCCCACATCCAACTCCCTAGAACCCTTAATTGTTGCGATGAAGCCCGCTTGTGTATGGTGAGTTAAGCAATAGATAACTTGTTTGCAGATTCACGGTATTCTCAATGCGATTCTCGATTCACGTTAACATAGGGCTGGGGAAACCTCGGGCGCACGAACTTAGGAGCTAGCACTGCGATACAAGTCAATATGAGCGGATCCGTTCGTACCGATTAGCAACGCAGGTAGAAACGCCCCAGGTGGCCCAACCGTCTTCTGAGATTTAGCTGAACATGTGAAAGTTACTCAGACGACAGCCAAACGGGAAATTTTTCGTGGGCCTTATTTCGTTACGTACACCTGCCAATTCCGCTCTTAATTGCCTCCATCAACGAACTCTTTCTGTTTTCAAGTAGTACCCTAACGAAATCAAGCTTTTGCGCATCGTGATCCATATATCGCCCATGATAGTGGAACAAAAACATTTTGCGCGGAAACATCGGATGAAGATCCATGAACTGTAAAAAGTGGGGTGATATTCATTCGTCAGGTGATTTTTCGTCTTCAGATTCCTGTGCAACCACTGTTCGTCACCTTCCGTTTCCAATTTTCACAATTTTCTGACGTCTGCCTGACAGTCCAAATGTAGAAATTGGGATATATCAAATATTATCCCACTTGGGTGCAGTCAAAAAGAGTATTGCACTGGAAACTAAAATCAAACGCCTGCTAATCTACGCTAACTACAATTGCAAACTGAACTTTCACACATTTCGGCCAGTAGTACGAGCTTTCAGAATGCAACTAAAAGTGAAATATCTCAGTAATGATTGGAAATAGGAAAATATACCACTTGGGAAGAATCATTAACAATGACCACACAATGATCGATGGAACGGAACTTTGCCACCCGCAACTCTACAGAATGAGCCTTCAATCCCCGGATTGCAGAAGGTCGACCATTTCGAACGCGCGCTCACAAAGGTCATGTGCTCTGACGGAACAAACATTTGTCAGCGGCAATTAGACTTCAAATATGCACTGTGAGTTCTCAACACTTTTCCCGTTGTCAATGTTAGAAACTATGGGGCTGAAATTGCTTTAGTGATGAAATTACCGAGTGTTTCACGTAAGACACTCAAGAGACGGTCGACTACCTTAGTGTGCTACTAAGGGCGTAACGATCTCAACGTAGTACATGGTTGGGTGTGTTGAAGACGTAATTTATCCCAAATGGACAATGGCATTGGTCAATGCAGAACAAACTTGGTTTTTGTGTCATCCATCCCTACTTGTGTCAGCTGGATGGCTGCTCTATCTTCTGGTTTCGCTGCAGCAACGTTTGGGAACAAACATGGGAAATACTCTCAAAGTTCCGGTCACAGGTGATTGTGAATCCTTCTCTCGGATGGAAAGAATCACTTCATTCGATTTTCAAGATGGCGTCACAACATTTTTTACCAACCAGGCTGTGGAGATTTTCTGACTGATTGTAAGTGGTAGTGGCGCCTATTTGAAAACCGAGAGAAGGTGACGGGGAGCCGGTTTCCTTTCATACCCGGGAAAAAATAATTTGAACCGCTAAATAATGCACTGCGTGACCTTGAAGTCGAATTTTCTCATTGGTTGACCAAGCCATACGCCGTTAGCAGACATATGTGTAATATGTACGACCAATATTAAATATATATGTAGACTAAATATACCAGAAATACCTAAGGTGTATGGTGAAATATTTGCGAACATGTGAAAGCACGTGGTGACTGATGTATAAGTATATTTTGAAAAAATATGTTTATATATACGTATATATATTTGCATATACCTATATGTA
>QNGE01006850.1:0-27654 GCA_008508345.1 Paragonimus westermani
AAAATGGCGGCGCACCACATGCTACTACACCTTCGTTAACCAATTGGTCCGCCACGTTAACTTCGAAAATTCTGACAAAGGCGAAGCAATTCTTCGAAGATGCATCGAAACTACCAACTTCAATTTTCGGAGGACTGGCTGCAATAACCAACGGTCTGAGTGCCCACCCTAATGACCGACGACGCTGTGGGCTTGGTACCTCTCTGGCGACACGTCCAATTGGAAAAAATTCTTATTCTCGCGGACCGCCGGTAGGAGTTTTGGCTGTGCCTGTTGGACGTGCAGACGGATTTTCCGTTTGCATCTGTTTCGTACAGAACAAAAGACTCCGTTAGCTTTTCTGTGGAGAACAGACGATAACGTACACCAAAGAGACGACGTACGTCCCGCGGAAGCGGTGCACGAGACCGGGACTTCCATAGTTCCCGAAGAACAAATGCTTCATCGGCTCCGTGAAACGGCAGCTTCAAAGGAAAGGTAGTTTGGGTTCACGTAGTTAGATGTGGGACTGAATGTGCTTAAAAATGCCCTGAGTCCATTAAAATCTGCTTTTTGGAAATTTCGGAATGAGGTCTTTGTTACAGCATTTTGGAACCGGTAACATAAATTCAAAAGCTGGTAGCATGTGGTCACTACGCCCAAGCGGTGGTTTGTTGACCATTTCAGCTACCAGGTGAGATCCTGGGCTGTGCTTTGTGGCTAGTTCGAACTGCTATGTTCAAACTTTCTCATAGATAAACATTATCGAGGGTTTCCAGAATCAGTGGTCAGAATCCTCAGAAGAAACAGCTGTAGATTTGAGCTTGTGTGCGCTGAAGTCACCCATAATGAGATGAAAGAAACAACTGGTAGACTTGAGACGGTCTAGGGCGGCAATAATGACCTCGTCGTTGGGTACGCCACATGACGGTGAACGATGCATGATACCGACAGGGAGTGTGTCATGACTTTGAAGTTGAAGTTTGATCCAGATTGCATTGCATTTATCTGGGGAGGTCAATTCCCCTACGAAAACTGCCACCGGAAGCTTCTGGCTTAGAAAGGTGGCACAGCCTCCCGTGAGTCCACGGGAGGAGTCCGTTCACTAGAGAGAGTACCCAATAACATTCAGCCCATCGTCACTGATATCCGCGGGAATCTGTCTCTGGTAAAGCAAGACTATGAGGGCTAGTATCGTGGACCAACAGTCTGATTTCTGTATTTGTGTTTAAAACGTTCGAACGATTGGTCTACACACACAAAGCTTACTTCCTCCCTTGACTGGGGATAAATGAGGAAGAGCTTGAGAAAGCAATCTCGGTAGCGTTATGGTTTATTTGGTCCTCTCGAAGGGTGGTAGCTGTCTCATCCCAACCTGAGCATAAGTGGGCTTCCCTGTGGGACGCTCCGACGGATTGTGCGCTCGGTTACCCCAATTTGGAGGCCTTTATGCTGAAAAATTTGTGTCCGGTTAATTCACACTCGAATACTGTTAAATCGCTTCTGGTGATTCAAGACAATTTACCCGGTAACGTGTACTCGACGGTTCCAATAACGCCTACTTGAGTGACAGGATTTACTGGACTATATTTCAAGTCCAAAAGCACAAATTTCTAAATAAGCCTTACAGGAATTGTCGGATGCGCGTCGCTGAGCGAATTATCTTAAGTCGCCGGCAGCGACTTAATAATAGCGTTAGAGTGTCACTCATATGCACTTGAAGCAGAGGGAATCTCTGGAAAACCTGGGAGACACCAAGAAACAATCGGTCGTAGAAATACCCAACAACTTTTGGTTTCGTAGACAAGAGGAGAGAAGAATGGTCCATTGAAATTGTCCTTTGTGAGATCACAAATGAAAGTGAGTTCTGCTGATTGACTTTCGAAGACCCCTTTCGAATTTCTGAACACGTCGTCATGCCGTTTTAGCAAGAACTTCAATCTACTGGGAACTAAAATTCTTGCCATTTTGATCCTTCGCCAGATTTGCATTGATCCTCCTGGACCCGTTTTGACACACCTGAGAAGTTGTGCGTGATCTTGGCCCAATAGCACGATTGATGGAGCTATCCTGATTAAGAAAGTGGATTTGCCACTTATTTTGTCCCTCTTTCTTCTCAACTCTTGGAGAAAATAAAATTGACAAATTGCATGTTTTTGTCATATGTCATTCTGTTTTAATGATTAGGTAACTGAAAGCCACCGTAACGTGCGTTTACCTCAAAAATTACTGCGACCGTTTGCAGATTCTGGACGGAATAAATGAGAAAGCGTTTGGATTACGGCAAGTTTCACAAGTAATATGACGACGAAACGGCACCCCAAGCTCTCGAAATTACGATCGCTAAGTTGAACACCGGCATACTACCCGCAACGCCGCCGTAACGTCCCCACACCTCCCACGGCGTCTTTTGTGGTGACATAATGGGCTCTGGTTTATTTGTTCTTAAACTATAGAACTTAGATGCTAACGCAATCGCTAACGACCTTCAAGCTCAAGTTGCGCGATGACACACTTGAGATCATCTTTCCAGAAAAAGCGGGGATTCCAACACCGTTAAAATCCTTACTGCAGTCAGTCGAATAGCAAGGCTGAAGTTTCGGTCGAAAACACAATGCGAGGGTTGCAGCTGTCACAGTTGTCTGGAAATTGCCCATATTTATGTTACTGGAGAAACGGAATATTCTCAGCAAAACTAAGTCCCATAGTCCGCCCAAGAAAATACTGGGAAGAAGAACACACACGCATCCGCCGACAATAAACCACTCAAACCTCACTCGTCCAACGGGGCCGAAGTACACAATACTTTGAGACGACGAATTCTATCCTCTGAATGATGCCAAGACGGAGGAACCCGTGATCTACTACCTCTACAGGTGGACGAAAAGGTGTGGATATGTTGCGTCCCAGAAGACCCACAGCGATGAACAGAAAAGATGGTAGTGAGTCGATAAAGCTATCGGTCATAAGACGCACAACTTGAAGGACGTTTGAAAGGGAGGAATCGGGAGCATATCAAAAAATGAGTGATGCCGGATGAAAGGTACAGCCCCGCAAACATGGGGGTGTTGTCAAGAGCTAGGAGTGGACTGTGCTGCAAAAAATGGAGAATGCAAACAGATTGTATAGGACTATCTCATCGATTCGCAGGGCTACGGCCAGTCTGTTTTGACAAACCCAGCAAACTGGTAAATCGACATGGCGACCAATCCGGTTGGCACGCTGCCGTATCATTGGATGTTGTGGTGACGAACATCGAGGCAAAAACGAGTTGTTCGAGTGCCTCACAAAATGAAACAAACGGGCTGCAAGTGGAGCCGAGCCGACCGATAGGAAAACTGAGACGTCAAGATTGATTGAAATTCCTCACTTCACTGGTGTACCTCGCCCGTATACTCACCTATAGGACTCAATAAAATTGGGATTCGGTGCCACAAGTTCCGCCTTGGAGTTCGTTTCACAATTCAGCGACTTTTCAGCATCATTATCACCGTGGTTCACTTGGCGTTTATTTGCAAGACCTTTCTGAGAACATTAGTTAATTTAAACGCACCGTATTATTCCCAGACGTTTAAACCCGTCCATTTGCTGACGTTTAATTATGTGTATTCATCGTATGGGGATTTGGGACCAACTGTTCTTCAGATTTTTGCCTCGGGTTCCAATGTTTTACCGTACATCCACTGGAAGTTGACCCACGCCACTAGGGTCCAAAACATCTTCCCCGTGAAAGCGTTTTAAAAGAGACTCTTCAAAATCAACAAACCGCTGTATACACTCAGCTCCCATCCTGGGCGGGCTTCAAATATCTTTCGGACTGCTCACTCCTCGTTTGTCCACACTGCAAACATGTCAGAGGTCTTAAACACATCTGCAAAACTCCCGATGATCCCGCCGGAAGATCGTTCAACGGAAGTCCTCTCAGGTTCCCACCTTCTAGCCGACGACCGACTTTTTGTCCAGATTGCAACTGTACACTTGGCAGAGTTGGCCTTAACTGGCTAAAACTAGCCGCGTACCGGACCACTGAACAGTGGAAATCAGAACAGTGATCTCACTGGCAATGAGCAACGTGAGTTTCAGACCCTTGCAACGCGTACCGACGCATCGCTGCTTCCAAACTCTAACCAAGTTCGGAACTTCATCTTCCATATAGTGGCACGCTGTCTGCGGCAAAAGCCAATCCTTTGAGTTTTCAGATGGCCAAATCAGACGTTTTGGTAAAATTTTGCTCACGTCTCTAAATCCAAAGGTAAATATAGCCATCTAACGATCCAAAAATGTGTCAAATGTAGTTGAATAGTCATATTCTTCATCCTTACCAACTGTCAACACGCGTAAGGCAATGCGACTTTAATAAACAACGAGCCTGGTTCAGTTAGAGCAAAATATAGGCCAAAGTCGACAACCTGTATCGGTCCTCACACTGTACAGCGTTCGGTGGCCTGGAGTCAGTGCATACGCGAATGTTACCCGGATACCTCAACGGTTTTCAAACTTGAATAGTCCGGTCAGTAGGCTTTTCTACCGATGCCATTACTTCCGGCTTGAGGAAATGACTCGGCTTATTTCTACCTTCTTCCGGATGACCAACGGAAGTCCCTCAGCAGATGACTGGAACGATATGACATTCTTGCAGCAGAAAGACTGAAAATGCTGCGCATACAATCCAAAACAGAATCCAAAACAGAAGGGTAGTGATCGAATGAGTCGAACATCTCTAGGATGCGGAGAAGAGTGCCATAATGGGAAGTTATGGGGCCCATCTTCTGAACGATATTTGAGCCAAAGATTAGTGGGTGGCTCCTTCTGGAACGAAGAAATTAACCACAAAAGCTCCTCCGTTCTCCGGACTACTGACTGACATACTTGTTTCCCCCAGGATGTTTTTTCTACTCTCTGTTAGCAGTTGCTTATCAGATGGCTTTGCGGCCGACGTTCGAGCGTGATTCGCTTGTATACCACCGGCTGAAGTGCTAGAATCTAACGGTCACCATCGTCTAGGCAAAGCAGTATTCCTCAAACTTACTGGTCAGTGTGTCTATATCTTTCTTTTGCAGATGGTCAGTGTTGGAATACCCGCTTGCGTTAAGTATGTGTCGACGGTTACATGTATGATAGAAATTTGGTAATCGCGCTCCACACATTCATCCATTGTCTTCTCGCTGATTGTTCCTCCTTTTACAATCGATATTGCCTTGGCAACAACTGTGTTTCTCCTTTACGAAGGCCCATAAAACCATTTTAATTACACGGGCGACAAAGCGTTCTCCCAGCGGGAGTCAAATTCCACATACTACTAGACGTCAGTATCGTTTACTTGTCCAGCCTTGTTTTCGCTTCGTTCATTCCCCCTTATTTCCCACTGCCGTCCATTTGTTCAGGCGCAGACTTAATCTCACTAACACTTTATCACTTCGTCGACGAGTGGCCCGTTGTATTTGGCAGTATTCGCGTGAAAAGCTGACCTAGGTTTTGAAATCTTGTGATTTACCACCTTATTAATAACAAACTCGCCAGTAAACCTGTTTTTCGGGCTTGGAATCGATCACTTGTCGAGCTGAAAACTTGATAGGCGTTGTAATATGAGCAGTGATATTTGCAATCCGGCATGCTGGTGGACATCGATAATAGACTGAGCGTAGCTTGGCGAAACGGTAAATAGTCGGGATTTACAGTGCCCGATGATATCCTTTTATGGGGCGGTTATGAAAATCTTTTGGTTGGCTAAGGCTTATAGGCGCGCGTTTTACAGTGACCGACCGGCTAACATTAATCTGGCAATTCTCTGGCAACCACCTAACCCTTGGACTTGCTTTCTACGCCTGACTGCCTGATCGTCATCTCTTGACTGCCGATCTTCAGGTGACCAACATTGATTGTGATGTCAAGAAACCTCTAAATGTTACCAGTGTACTTCCCCTGGTTCTTTGCTTGCCCCAATTCTCCTGTTACAAGATTTACGAAATGTTCGAAGGGAAACGTTTAGGCATGATGGGCTGCCCACTGTTTCTTGTGCATCTGGTGTACCTGGGGCGCCTAGAAGTAAACAGAGATACTCCAGAGGTAGGTCTAGAGACCGTTGCAACCACGCCATGGGAGTCGCATTCATCCAAAATCATCGGTCCCGTCCCAGTTATTACCCATAAATCATCTGAGCAACAGATAGTGGTGAAACACAGCCTCCTTAAAAAAAGAGATGCGTCCGACGAAAGAAGAACTAAAATACACGTGGACGCAGTTAGAATCCCCCACGAGGTTAAAGGTATGAACGGTGTTAAATAAGACTGAGGGGCCATCTGAAAGGAACTACAAATGCCATCACGGCCAGCCCGTGGTACATCTCCATCCTCATGGGCTCAACGGAAGTTATATAGAGGAGTGTTTACGCAACACGGCTGTCGATGTGAGTCTGCTAAGTGTCGAACTAGAACCCTCCGGTGGACCACCCATGGAATTCCACAGCTTGATGCGAGATCTTGAATTCAACCTGATCGGCAGATCAAAGGACGAAAGACAGTAAAAAGAAGTAATATAGTGTAGTGCTAGATCCTGAATTCGTACGCCCAGGGTTTCCCCAACCTTATGCTACCGTGAATCGGAAGTCGCAGAGAGAAAACGAATCTGCAAACAAACTTTATTTATTGATTTACTCACCGCTCACAACAGACTTCAACGTAACAACTGAGGGGTGCTAGGGAGCTGGACGTGAGGGCACCTTGAGCACAACTGTACAGCAGCCGCCAGAGTGGAAGAGTGCATCAACGGAAAATTCCAGTCGACCTTCAGAATTCAAACAAGCGTTAGACTGGTTAAGCGGCGTTCCTAACGGTAATAGCTCAACATTGCTATCCTGGTGAATGTAACCTACCGGAGTAGAGATAGTGCGAATTCATTACACAGCTGAGAGCATAACTGCGATACTTATGCCGGCCCACTAACGTTGATGCCAGTGGTTTGTAGTAAGTTTACATATATAAGGTAACATGAACAGGCGCGGTGGTACTGACAAGGCAAATCTCACGTCGCGAAGAGTTTAGAATTTTGGGGACGTCGAAGGTGATCTCACTACAATAGCACTGCAAAGGTCAAGCTAAAGCAAAAATCGAACGTCACGTATTGTTACCTGGCGAGGTAGGACTTACCTGCGCAACCGAACTACCGAAGCAACGGTTTGGAAGGCCTCATGAAATTATCTAGGCTGTCACCAGGGGTGCGCTAAGGAGCCCAAGGCCCATCATTGGCAATCATGAGGGCCTGCTGCCTTCAACTACCCAGATGGAGCGTGTTACTTGGCGTTTCTTCAACTGAGCCATTCATCTGAGGTACATTGCCCAACAGACCTCCTGCGTATCGTGGATAGACTTCCTCGGCCTGCGTAAGAGATTTGAGCAGAAGTAGCCTGCTGTGTCATAAACACTGGTCGGTAACATCTCTCCAGCGACCTGCTTGAGTTAATAATAATGGTTTATTTTCCAACGCATTCATGAGAAAGACGCTCAGGAGAGCGTGATCAATGTGCAGAGTTAAAGTGGTATACAAATTTAAACACCACAAATGTAAATAATACAATGAGTCAGCTTTGTGAATAGGGCGAAAAGAAGCCATTTTATGAGGGGAAAACTCAACTTTAGGAAGAAAATTTTGAGTTCAATACTCCTGAGACGATAGTACATGGGATCTACAAAATTCGATGAAATGGTTGGTTTTTTGCATCATTGTTGGGACTCCACAAGTTGATCACTAGCCTAATGCTCAAGGTCGTGCCAAAAAAGAGGGCCTCGGAAGATGAAGGGTATGTACCGTCGAAGAATTTTGTCATGATTCCACACAGATAATCCCGAGGAAATGTGCCAAATATTTTGTAACGATGTGGGGAGATTGGAACGCATATACTTTTGTGGGAGAGCGGAGGGACCTCTCGACTGGACGTCAATCTTCGTCCAAATTCCAAAGAATTTCGAGGATGTCAGGATATTCAAAACCATTGCGGGATTTCGATTGTAAGGGCGGGATGGAATGTTTTTAGTGCGACAGATACATCAGTGATGACGAAAATGGAAGGTGAAATCACGCTGTAGCGACCTCCTAGAAGAGCCTAATTTTTGTTGATATTTTGTTGTACAATTTGACACCCCCTGATGAGCCAAGTTTGTTTAGCCCAATTGTAAGCCTTATTTCCGCTGGTAGAAAAATTCCTCACTTTTCCGTTCCGCGCGCTACACGCAGGACGCTTGCTGGCTGTACATTTTGTTGCTTCTCGGTCGTGGCAATATATAGAGTACTGCGCTGTTTGTTGTCTTCTGAATTATNTTTTCCGTTCCGCGCGCTACACGCAGGACGCTTGCTGGCTGTACATTTTGTTGCTTCTCGGTCGTGGTAATATATAGAGTACTGCGCTGTTTGTTATCTTCTGAATTATTGCCACTGGGTAACTCGTCAAATCTGGTGTGAGACTTTGTGGGAACGTACCCACAACGCGCAAACCGGACGAATTTCAGTATCTCGTCACCTGTATTATCAAATTTTCATCCGATCAGTCCAGGGACATCTCCGGTAACGTGGTCATGCGCCTTTGCGAGGATTATCAAAGAATCTCTCGTGTGCCAACCAACGTCAGAATGGTAAATATGCCACACGAATGTTCAGTGCTGGCGGTCATGATTTGTCGGCATGCCGGCAGGACGACGGTACAGTGTTCCATGGGAGAGTGCGGAGTGTTTCGTGCGCCCGTCACCAACCCACATACCTGTGTTGCAAAATGCGCGCGCAGTGTTTATGGCTTCTATTTAAATGGCGACGTGATATCTTGATGCAAACAGACTAAACGTCCTCGTGGTCTGAAATCGACATGAAGGAGTTGGGCTGTGGGGTGACCTCTCTGCAAGGTAACAAGGTTCGCTCCAACTTCTTCTCTGTCAAATTGACCTGAACAGTCAGGACGACTGAATAGTACTCTGTTGTTTATGGTGGCTCTGGTACTACTCCCGCATGAGTTTCTAGCCAGTAGCAAACGTGCGAACGCTCAGAACTAGCACGCTAAATAAGTAACGTCGCGTGTCTGGAGCTGAGTCTAGAATCTGATTCACTTGAAGATAGAAGAGGATTCGGGGTCAACAAGGTTATTCCTGTCAGGGGTATCCCGACTGAACGAGTGGAAACCATGTCGTAGAAGGGCGTTCGACTTTGGCCTCAATTGACCGGTCTGCGTATCGTCTAGTTAGGGGTGAGATGAAGTCCGCTTACTAATAGACTGCGGTGTGTCGGAGGCATATTTGGTAGCAGGTCGGTGGGCAGGAAGAATGTGAAATCCATTCGCTGTGAAGATCAGTTTGGGCTGAGCTCCGCAAGATTCCATGTCACTCTCGACAGGAAACAAAGGTGGATTCCAATGCTTAAAGTGTGCTGGGCTAGAATGGCACACCTTGCCGACCATGGACTATCCGATAAGATGACTGACTCCTGTGATGATCAGCAAGCGAGGCGTTTGGTAGAGTCTCTTGCTACGTTCAGGGAGGGTCACAACGAGGTGGGCTTGCCCTGGCGTTCTAGCAGTGTAGGCCTTCCCGACAACCAGAAGATGGCCGGAAATGTTTGGTTTTACTAAACAGAGAGACTTTCATACGACGCCTGATCAACACAACCGTGACGAGGTCATCAGGAATTAACTGACTGAAGGTTACACATCGACAGCTGACCATAGTAAAGCTGACACCCCTCGGCAGTGGTAATCGCCTCATCACCAGGTACTGAATCTGTATAAATCAAGGGTGGTGGAAATCTTATTTGACTGCGTGGTGGAAATCGTAGACTTCTCCACTGGCAAACTTTTGATACAGAAGCGGGTTTTAACGAACAGCCTAGCGGGCTATCTGTTGTAGCTCCGCAAAGGCTTGATAACTTTGTTTTCAAACGTAGAGGAAGTTAGCCTACAGATTGAGGTTCCCAAGAAAGGCAGGTGGACATTAGGCCCCTTTTGATGGGGCGATAGATCACTGCCTGACCAGCCGGATAAATATGAGGCCATGGTCTATCCTTTCGGGGTTAGTTCCTCATGGTTCTGCGCATCATACACGTTTGGGAGGACTGCAACCGATGGTGGGCGTCACATTGACAAATTGGCCTGCTAGACTATGCGGGAGAGTTGCTGTGTTGGCGACGGCCTGTTATCAGTGTTGCATTCGAGTTGCCCCGAGTGCCCCAGTTAAGTGGAATCATACTGGAGAGTGGACGTCTAGCATAAGAGAAATGTCGAAATATTCTTCCGAACGGGAGGACATCCGTGTGAGTAGTGAGGAACCTAGGTAGTCAGTGCCACCATTGGGTGCTTGGGGCTCATTGACGCTTCTCAGATGAGCGTTTCAGGTTTTGCGTTTCCCTCACGAGGTAGTCGTTTACCAGGCGGTGCCTATTGCCCTGGGTCAAGCCAGCCTGCGGCCCGCCAGGGTTCATGACTGTTTTTAGTATTCACGGCCGAAGGCTGTTCATTGCGTACGCAGTGCGGATATTAGGTGGAGTGTACCGTTATAAGGCCAACGCCGGGTAGAAGAGAAGTGGTCACGGTGCATAGGCACGACAGATCGCCAGCGTACAACGCTGTATCACACCCCCACAGGGTGACTTCGACGCACCTGGAGTTACACATATTCTTTGGCGCCTTGGAGACGGGTTTTGGATCGCCCAGCTGTGTCTTAGAAGCCTCATAATACAACAGCATCATCTGCTATTTCCTGGTGGGAGAATCTCCAGTTCTTTTCTATCCCGAAGTTAAGACTCGCATCCGCGATACTGGTTGCCAAACTCGTAAGTCGTACGGCAAATCACCTGGAGATCAACAGTGATAACTTCGCGTCACTGATTGACTTCATCATCGTTTGGGGGTAATTGAGAAACACTGCATGCTGCTTTGCTACATTTGTAGCTAACAGTGTCGATGCTGACGCGTTCCTTCCGAACTAAAGCCGAGGACGCAGCTTCCGAAGTAAGCTGTGACACCGATTTTTAAGAAGCGCACATGTGGCCGGATGGTCCAGCCTTTCTTCAGGAACCCGAGAATGTGTGGCCTTCAACCAGCCGCGTCAGTAGCTCCAGGACGGAGAACTCAAATTGAGGAAGGTGCTGACATCAACTTATGTTAGCAACGCACAGTGGTACGTGCAACTTGTTCCACGTTATTCACACTAGTACAACCTAATCTGTGCGATTGCACGGTTAATGCGTTTCACGAATGACCTCATTTGTACCGGGACTGGTTGAAAGTGGTTGGTTGTGTTAGGTACCCCCCGTAAGGAGGAACTGAGTATAGTATTCGCGTTTATCGTTCGAATGGAGCTGAGGAGAGCACTTACTGAGGGCTGTACGAAACTCTCTAAAGGCCTACAGGGTACTCTGACCAGCTTGTCGCTAAAAGCAACGTCTTTTGTCTCGACGGAAGGGTTTCGAGAGGGAAGTCTTATCGTGCTCGAGCGTTGATGCCGTCACTTCTTGGTGTTGTTGCAGATATGGCTGTCAGACACTGTCATGAGATGGATTGTCATGCGGCAGCTAGTCACCTTTTTCCATTACTCCAAAAAAGGTTTGTGTTGTCAGCGGTAGGGCCAGAGTGCACCGAGCACTGTTAAAACATATGGGATGTAAAATGCTGTCGGCAAAACCATGCTAGCAAACACTGGCCGTTTTTCATGTTGATTGCACGATGACCGAAAGTGTCCTGCTCAGAGCTTGCGGTATAAGTTATCCTGGGATTCTGGAGATACGCCGTGTGAATAATACGACTGTCTTCTTGCTTGTTTGTCGGTTGGAGCTGTGTATTTATAGGTAGCTCTAGTGGGGTTCATCGGCTGTCATACTGTGCCTCGGGCACTTACGCTGATTAATTGTCCAACATTGTAAGAGTGGAACCAAAACCTACCGCACCTCAGTGGTTCAGCGAACAGATTTGTATTTCAATCTTCCGGCTGCTGGTCATTTGGGCGGAACGTGATAGTGCATAGCCGGCGCAGTTCGATAGGACGTACGAGCTGCTGTGGGGAGACAGGTGAGGTGAGATGAGGTCGTCTACAACTTCCAGGTTGAAGTCGAAATGACTTCGGAAGACAGACCGTTGGTGACAGTCAACGACGGCCGGTTATGACCGGCAAGTGCCGCGATCCCTAGGAAGACATCCAGCAAATCCACCTGGTGCGCAAACGATGCCGACATATGGAACAAGTGGTTGCCCTGAGCAGTTCGAAGAAGTAGTTGGAACGAGAAAAATGGTGGACACAAGCATTTCGTATTGACTCGTCGGGACCAAATTTACAATAACATGGATGGGTTTTTGGCGGCAAACGATTAGAGGGGCGGACAATCAACAAGCAGGTTAACATAAGTCGTTAAGTCCAGGGAAGGGTCAGGTTCACAAACAGTTGTTTCTGAACATAGAGAACTGGTTTGAGGGGATTAATTGCATCTGCTTCAGCGAACCGTAAAAACCTCGGATTGGAGTGACGTAACAGGATATTGAATGCGCAAAATTGATCGATAGCGTGACCGGTGGTCAGGACGTGTTTGGAGGCTGAGGGAATTGGCTGTTTACGCGTTTCAGCAACGTTGTCATTCTCCGACAACACGGACTTCGGCACCCTTTCAGATGAATTTTTTTCTATTTTGGAGCTCAAGCGTCTTTCGGTTTCGCCTATGTAACTTTGCCTGCAGTCACATACAAAGAGATAGACACCGTAGGGCTTGACAACAACAGGCTGATTTCCTCTGATTGAAGGCACTGGTAACCTCTGAGTCCGGGGATTACACGGAGTTCAGCTTCACCGAGGTTTCGGCTACTTGAATTTCTCAATCGCTGTGTTGTTTGATGCATAATATAATCACATCTGAAGGGCAGCTCTATGTAGACACTCCTTTTATCAACAGTGACTTCATCGTATGGCACGTTTTGTCTGCTGGGCATATCTATGAACCTTCTGGGGCCACCATTTGGTTGTAGGACAGACATACTCGAATCTAGTTCCTCCTTAAGGCTGTCCTGTGTACAGATTCGCCTTGGTTCTGTGAACAGAATATTCGTTAGTTCCTCTTTGGCCGACGCAAAGACGCTAAAGTTTAGGTAGTAAACTGACCATGTTGGTTTCCTATAAACCGCTCTTCTGGCCGAGCTATTTTCCCGACAACTTATTAGGATATCTAGAAATGACAGGCAGTTGTCGAAAAAGCGACCTCCAGATTAGGATGACAACTATTTAGGCATTATACCAGGTTATATATCATTTGTTCAGGTAGATTGGAAAGTAGTGTCATCGACGTAACCTTGTAATATGACACGTTTCTATCTCCGTAGTTAGCTGTTGCTCACTTTCTAGCGCGGAAAATCCGCTACGTTGAGACCTAGTGGACTTCTCATGACTACCCCATCTGTTTAACAGTGGGACTGTCCAGGTGAACGAAAACTGACATCCTCAGTACACAGCTGCAAAGTTTCTTTCAAAATGTCCGTGGGAAGCGGCAACGAAGTGTGACCCATTTATTCGGAGTAGTGGTGGGAAAAACGGAGGCTATGAAGTCCACCAACGCTCATCTGAAAGGCGTATCTTTCGATCTCTCCTTGCAAAAGAGAGCGAGACGCGAACAGCGGACTAAGACTAGGTCACAAATCATGGCAGACCAGAAGCTACAACTGGACAATAAAATAGCAGTTTCTGGTTTCGAAGTATCCCCTTAGACCCCTGTGCCTGCTGTGAAAAGCGGAGGCACCGTCTGCATGATCGTTCCAACGAGCGACGCCCCAGACATAGGCAGGAGCTTTGAGGGTACCAATACCGCACAAAAACTGTCTTCAGAATTACCCACCCCAAAACCCACCAAACTGCCCAGCAGAAAACTCCCACTTCGATGAATTCGGAAGGAAAGCAGCCTGCCAGGGCCGCCTCCTGCAACGCAGAAAGCATCAATTTGGCCCAACCCTATTAATATTTCTTTCAGTATCCCGATAACACAACGACTATCAAAATATCATTTAATATAGTCGCTACACTCTTCGTAAGTATTAAGTGAACAAAGCAGCTGCAAACTTTCATTCACTCTATCTGTAACGTGTAGCGGTAAGGCGGCAGCGCTTAATGAAACGTCGTCAGATGTACTAACCAACTCTGAAAGATAAACTCTATGAATAGTTTCTTCGGCAGGAAAAATGCACTGGTACAAATATCCGACGAGCCCGAAATCTGTTCTTGCACTATACCGAAAGTTAAGAAATGCAAACGCGATGGAATTTAGATAAGTAAAATTACATTGCCACTCTTTTGCGCTGAAAAAAGAATACGCTTGGGAAACAAAAAGGAACCGGCTCATCAGCATTGGTGCGTACGCGCAACAATCTAACGAATTCAGGTGGGCGCACTAGACGACAGACACAATAGGGGAGGGTGAATATATGTTGAAAAATTTTCCGTGACTGTGGCGATCACTCCAGGGGATCGAAGGCCCTTTCTAAACAGTTTATCTGCTGCTTGAATATCAAGCGGGTGTCCGTTTATCCCAATGATAATGGTTGAAAGCAGAGCGTAGCTCCATTTGAATGGACAGCAGGATTGCAGATCTCGCAAGATTTTAATTCAACAAGGAACTAGAAACGTTTCGGAATGATTTTGTGGTGTTTAGCCGACGGCACCAGAATCAGCACCGTTCTGGTAGCTGACAACCCCGAGAGGGAAGGATTGCTGCCCGGGGTGATCTGAAAGATGACACCAGAAGCCCAGGATTTCCTCCAGATCGATGTTTCTGATGTCTACTGTGCGTATTACACAATGAGGCATGAAGACTTTGTTGGAAACTCCAATGAGTTGCGTGTAGGCATACCATCTGCCATCCAGAGAGGAACCAAATGGATCGATCCTCGTCTACTCGCGACAAAGTCGAAAAGGGCAAGTAATTACTACTTGGATCTTTTATTTGAAGTTTCTCATATAACTGTTATTTTTGGCAACTTTTTTTACCGTACAATCTGATTAAATTTTATCTACGTCCACGTCTGTCTAAAAAATATTCTTATATAACAAAGTATAATGACCAAAATCGGTCGTCAAACAAAATCGTCTGGTGTCAAAACAACTTGTTCTAGCTCTAAGGTAGATATTGAACGACCTAAGTGCTCTAGGTCGAAACATTGTAAAGGCCCTTCCAAAGATGCTGCCCCGAAAGGAGGTGAAGATAAACTGGTGGTTCCCACCAATACTCCTCTAACTAAGAACTGCTCTATCCCCCTAGATAATGTATTGGCGGAGTTATTTGGTAAGGTATCTAAACTGGAGGCTGAACTTGCCCAACTAAAAACAAGTTACGCTGTATTCGATTCCCTAAAGGAGAATCTTATCTCCCTCTCTTACATCTTCAAAGTGCCGGAATGTCCCAAGATGGATAACTTAGAGAGCGCAAGCATGTTTCTCAACACCTTAACAACAGAAATCACAAAACGGATGCGTTGCACATATAATGCCATCGTATTCAATGTACCAGATAAGCTTCACCTCGATGGCATTAAGAAGCTACTCACGAGGATTACCAATATAGACCCGACATCTTATACCTGCATTCGTCTCCGCAAGAAGACTCAAAAGATCTGCTGTCCACTTTTGTTCAAATTCCAGAGCGAAGCAACTGCGAGACAGTTCATCCAATGTCAGGACCTCATCAAGTCCAAAACCTCTCTTAAACTGATAAGAATTATGCAGGATAGAACGCCGCTTGAGAGGGAATGTCACCGTCGCTTATTGCGCAACGCTGTCGCCTCCAAGCGTGTGGCTCAGGACACATTCGAACAAGATGCGACGAAGTCCAAGGGTAATGAATCGGGTCCTGATTGTGAAGCTTCACCCTGTGTAGCTTCGTCCTATTGCGTCACACCTGAGCCTGCCACTGTCCCTCTTCAAAGCACCAACGACACAACGGGGGATATCATACTAGCCGATTTGATTAACTTAGCAGTAGACCTAGACAGTTCCAGCAACCTGCCTTACGAAACGGCTACCCCCGTCGAGCAGTCAACTTCCAAACAACAGCAAGTAAATGAGTGTGGCTGTGTCGCACCAAATGGGACGTCTAAATTTCAACCTGTCAACGCGGTAGCTAGATCAGACAAAGTAGGGCTCAGACCATCTACCAATCTGACACACGCCGGCACCCCAACTTCAAATTCATCCCAAAGAAACCCAACAACCGGCCGTCAGAGGAGCACTGGCTTCAATAAACCCTCCTCAAGTCACTATCCTACGAGTCGTTCGGGCTTACCTCCTCCGCAATACAAGGGAAAAAATAAGCATGTGAACCCATACCCACACCCAGAGAGAAAAAGGATGTATCTATTACCAACCCCTAATCTTCGACCTCTTCCCAACAATAGCAATATCTCACGTGACACACCTCCTAAAGCAAGACTTAACCAGAACCCCACTATTCCCACCAGAGTTGCCTATCCCATTCTTAACGCCCCTTTTAATACAAACAGCCCCCACAGTATTAATGCTCACCTAAATTCTTTCCGTGATCCCTTTGCGGACAACATGCAGGTAGATATGACCAATCTATCTCAATCTTACCCTTTTTTATTGCGTCACACCCCGTTCAAACCTCCCCTGCCCAGTCCACCTCGCATACCCCCATTGCCCCAATTCACCTTACTGACACTTTTCCAAAATTTTCTGTCATGGACTCAGACGCAGGGGATATTCCATTAGTTATCGATGCGCTTACCGTAACCGCCTCAGACCAAGGGACGTTACCAAAGTCTCTGAATCACAAAGACCCTTCTGCTTCGGACATCTTCAAAGGTCTTACAATGAAGTCGAGTAAGGAAAATGCAATAAGTTTATTGCTTTTGAATGCACGCTCACTGGTCAATAAGATGCAGATTTTTAGATCCTTCGTCTTTTTATATAATCCTTGCATTATTCTGGTCACTGAAGCTTGGTGTACCCTTGAGACTTCAAACACACAACTAAATGTTATAGGTTATCATATGTTCCGAAAAAATCGGGATGCAGGACGTGGCGGTGGATGTTTAATTTACTTGAGGGAGCAGTATTCTGCAACTATACTCGATGAGCCGTGTCTTGATAGAATTGATGACTCATTGTGGCTATCAGTGGCAACTGAATCCCGTGAACTACTCTTAGGATGTGTCTACAGACCACCTAACGCCTCTCAGGACGCCATGACCAATCTTATCAATGGACTGAATTATGTATCAACATTGCCCACGCAGTACAAAATAATTGGTGGAGATTTCAATATGCCCAATATTTCTTGGACCTCCTTCACAGCCCCCGCAAATCAAGCAGAGTTTCTTGCATGTATCCAAGTAAATGGTTGGCGCCAACATGTCTTAGAACCTACCAGACTAGACCACACTTTAGATCTCATTTTTACAACAGGTATCTCCTCTGCTAAAGTATCCGTCCTAGAACGGTTCCCAGGAAGTGATCACAACGTGGTCAACCTCATGTTTGACCTAAAAGCTGTAATAGCATCGAACATAGTAAGTTATCGCCAGATAAAATTAATCGACTGGAATACGTTCGCCACTCTGTTGAGGTCATTGGTGTGGGACACATTCTTTCTGACCTCTGACCCTAGTATAGCAACCGAAGTATTTACAGAACACTTCAGATTTTGTATGAACATTTTAGCCCCGGAAAAATCGAAACGCCGTAGAGTGTGTGGTAAAAACTGGACCCTCACTCCAAAAGAGGAACGTAAGCTCCAAAATCTGAAATCACGATATCGAAAAACACAAGACTTCTCCCTTATTATTCAAATGCACAAAATGTTTGACACGATAGAAACTAGGACCAAAATGCTCCATCAGAATGAAGAAAAACGTGCATTGAACAGCAAAGAGAAAAGCTTTGAGTTGATGCAGTTATTGAAACGCAGAAACTGTACAAGAGACCCTATTATCTCAGTAGTTACATTACAGAACAAAACTACCGTAGATGATCCCGTAACAATCTGCGAAGCCTTCAATTCGTATTTTGCTGCTTCCTTCAACATTGAGGAAAATGTATTGCCCTCACCTCTCCCTGTAAAAACAAACACGTTCCTAAGCCACGTTACTGTTGATGCAGTAAAAATCCGCTCTCAGTTAGCTACTATCAAACCCTCTTACCTACCTGGTCCAGAGGGTATACACCCTGTTGCTCTCAAACACGGAGGGGATGACATCCCTTTCCTTTTGCTTAATATTTATACACTTTCTCTATCGTTAGGTTCCTTCCCACTCCAATGGAAAAATTCTATAATTCAGCCCCGTTACAAAGGTGGCTCACGACAGAACATCAACAATTATCGTCCCATTAACCATACTTCAATTTGTTCCAGAGTATTGGAAAGGATAATAAAATGTCGCATGGTTGAATTCTTATTATCACAAAAGCTTATAAACCTATCCCAGCATGGGTTCCTCAGCAAACGTTCGTGCATGACGTGTCAGCTGGAATTCTTTGATCATGTTACAATATCTGCTGATTCAGGGAATGCAGTTGTTATCATACTCCTGGATATGCAAAAAGCTTTTGATCGTGTGCCTCATAAGCGCCTTCTGATCAAAATGGCATCTTTCGGTATACGTGACCCATTACTCAGCTGGTTTGCTTCATACCTTGTGGACCGCACACAAACAGTGAAAATAGGAGATAACAGCTCAACGCCCAGACCAGTCACCAGCGGAGTGATTCAAGGAAGCGTCCTGGGACCGTTGCTCTTTCTCATGTATATAGATGATATATGTGAAGTTATCAAACATGGCAAACTATTCCTATTCGCTGATGACATCAAACTTGTCTATACTTTTCCTACTGGCGATCTCAATTCTTCTTTAGGAAATATACGGGAGGACATCATGTCATTAGAGTCTTGGTGTCAAACCTGGCTGATGAAATTCTCAGCCAATAAATCCACCGTTGTCGCACACGGTTGTCATATACCATATATATATATATATATATATATATATATATATGAACGTTCTGTCGTCGAGGTAAGAGACTGTCCACCGAACGGCCCCTTCTTGGATGCCGTATGCCTCCAGCTTATTTCCCAAAAGACCACGTGAGACACGGTCGAATACCATAGTGAATTCGAATAAAATAGTGCCTACGATCACGTCATTGCCCAACCAGACGATGTCACGTAGGGGCGTGGATATACTGCACCCACACTTTCCGTCTTATCAACAATGGCAAGGACGCGGGAAAATCACTCTCACAGCCTCATGGGATGCAGCCGACCAACTTATCTACAGTATTTTGAAGTCACACTTAGCAAAGAGACACGCAATACGCTGAATTTTTTAGAAGAATTCCCGGATATTTAGAAGAGCATCATTATCCGACACACCGCACTAGGTAGTCTGTTAAGCGTCTCCATCAGAAGTGTGTCTTGGCCGCGCGACGTTATTCGCAACCACACGTATCACTCCTGTCAAGAGAGTAGGCGCTGGGGACATTCGAAGCGGTCAGCAGGGCGCACTGTTCCTCTTTGGGGCCAGTAGACTTGGACGGTACCAACGAAAGCAAGCTCGGCGCGGCGTGTCCTTCTGAATCATCACGCAGAACCTAAACCTGACACACAGATTAGAGGTTCGCGATCCATCATCGCTGTTTGTTCGGATGCAATCTATCGTAACGGCAATGCAGTAAGCATGATCTCACAGTCCAACTGTGATAAGGAAAGATAGAATAAATAAATAGAATAAATAAGAGAATAATCAAGTAGAACAGACGAAACGTCAATCGGAAGACTGTGTATGTACTGACGCTAGGAACTCCAGTGGGACATTGCAGTAAACATGGCATGCTGGCACAGAAATTTGCATCAGATTTCAAATTGGGTGCACAATGAAAGATGCGTTAATTGATCGCTCAAATCAACGCGGGAATCGTTAATGGAATGTTGGTTTCAGACGCTCAGCACTCGGAGAAGCCTGAAATGAGAATGGTGCTACTGACACGAATGAGACAACAAGCAGGAAAGTAAACGAATGCGATGACACGTATTGGGCCACTGGAAGACAAACGTCCTTACTATCTCTATATCAATGCGAGCCGTTGTTCTGCGAAGTATTTTAAGTCATACAGTAAGCAGACCGACGTTGTCTCCTGATCCTTCCATGACCGCACCAAACCTAGCAATTTGCATCAGAAAAGCGGCAGCCGTTAGCATACTTTCTGCATGCGTGATTTCAGTGATTTCAACGAGTTGTTCGCGGGTTCGAGGTTGTGGTGGACAAGTCAGTATACACTAGACCGTTCCATGAGGAGCAGCAGGCATCGAAATAAATGGACGCGTTACGGATTGAAGACGAATCGCATATTTCCAACAGTGTGTAGCGACTATAATAAAAGATATTTTGGTAGTCGCATTCATCTGTACATTTTCTATGATTTTGATATTGTACCTACTTTTGTTTTAGTCAAGCTACACATTTTGTAACATCCGGCCCGGGGCTAACACACAACTCGCTCCGTGCCTCGCTAGCTTGACGCGCCTCTCTGTACTCTCTATTTTCCAGGGTCGGTAATAATATACGAAGTCAACGCGCTGAGACTTGGCTTTTCACTGTCGATCGATTGTCGATAGTGCTAACTGACAGGGTTGTATTTTGTTGGATCAGTTCCAACAATNAACGCGCTGAGACTTGCCTTTTCACTGTCGATCGATTGTCGATAGTGTTAATTGACAGGATTGTATTTTGTTGGATCAGTTCCAACAAGTGTTATGAAATATGGTACGTAATTAGTTTTAGCTCAATCCGAGACCAACGGCAGCAATCAAAGGAGGAAAGAAAGCGCAAGTTAGGCTCCAAACCATCCGGCGGCACTCGAAAGCGCGTCAGACAAGAAGTGTGCGGAAGCTTCGGGTGTGTTAAACAGCACTCAAAATGTCCAGATTGAACGACCTTGAAGAATGAAAGAATAGACAGGTCGTTTGGAGAGGAGCAAACATTAGATGCACGGCTAAAGAAAGTGGACTTGAGTTTATATCACGCCTCCTATTGCAGGCCTACACAGAATCATGCGTACGGAACACACCAGCAATAAAACACGGTTTCAGCCGGGATCCCTAGAGAAGCCACACCATCGCTGATCACCACAAGGTTAGAAGCTCGATCCACCCGGATATATTCAGCTTGCCGGCTTCGAATCCCACCAAAATTCTGCAAACTTGAGAGGCGCCAGATGAAACCAGGTGTAATAAACTACTTCTTGGTTGGAGAGCTCACGAGGAAAATGGAAGTTATTCCGGCAAAAATTGTAAAACAGCCCCTAGAAAAGCAATCAGAAAACTGTGAGGGAAATTCGCCTTGAGTGGCATAATGGATCAAATGATAGGAATTACCAAGCTATGGTAACTCCAAAAGGTTTCAAAACTGTAACAAATGTGCACAAAATGTGTGTTTATAAATAAAAGAAAGACGTTTAAAAAGAACAAAATGGCTCACTGAGAAGTCAGAATTCGTTGAAATGAATAAGTCACCACTAGAGAGAAGGACAAACCCAGGGGGTAAGTTCGGACGACGAACGATGGGTAATTCAAAACGCGACGTGCAATGACGAAGGTTTGGCATCGGTTGATCAACAAATACGTGGAGCTCAAAAGTGACAACTTGCGAACACTTGGACGGCCAAACCATCCACGCACCTGAAGAAGACATAGACGTTGCGCGACAACTCCCGTTTTAATTTTGATGGCAATCAAATTCATACTAGATGGTGACGGTTTCAAACAAGTGTGCCGATGAAATTAACTGAGTGGATTGTACGGAAATATATTAAACTGAACTGCAAAATATGACTGTGAGATTTGCACGCTACAGGCTCCATTGGCCGATTGCCCTGTGAGAAACCTGTTACCTGCGTACGTGGTCAAATTTGGTGGAGGTTGGTGTCTGGACCACTACGAATGTTATTAGCTACCAGGATAGAGCTTCGCTGCACGAGTCCTGTGCTAATGGAAAATTTCCTAATGAATACACTACCGCCGAGTCTTCCAAACTCAAGTGGATAAGTTCGAAAGTTTCAAGGCGATACTCTTAAGTGGAATAACGTGAACCATTGATCATTTTGATGACTATATGTTGGATACGTTCAATGGCTAGGACACCCTCCTTTAAACGATTTGATTGGCATACTCAAGCAATGGTCTAATATTCACCCCGCAAACCGTTTGAAAGACATGTCTGTCTAATCGCGGAAGGGCTCTTTTCTACAGTTTAAGAGGTTCAAATATCTCTTCGGCAGTCGCCTGTTGGTGGTAAGAGAAAAATAAGCCAGACGACAGCCAAACTCCGAGATAATCTTCAAAATCAACCTTGACGATACTATCACACTCTTTGCATCAGGTATGACGAATAGGTTTCCGGAGCCTTCTCCCAGCGACATATGTGCACACTCGTTGTCGTTCTGGAGGAGGCTGCAGTCATCTGACCAGCGCTCAATACGGGATCACAGGTATTTAGGATTGTTTAATCGCTAGCTCAGAAGGTAGCGTTGACAGAAATAAGGTCGGGAAGATCATCGATGTAGACCAAAACCAACAGCGTGTCAAGTGCGGATCCTTGGGCAACTCCCACGGAGATCGCAAAGGGGTAATAGTTCTGATTCAGTTTCCACTCTGAAAGTTCTGCTATCGGAAAACGGACGTAATCCAGTTTGCACCCTATCCTTATATTTGGTAAGTCTCTAGTTTGTGTGCAAGAGGACCGTGTGGAATACGTTCGAAAGCTTTGGCAAATTCGAATTATTTAGCTTTGGACAGGTGGCCTGTCTCTACTACTAGCGGAAGGGTGCCGGTCCGAATTATTTTTTTAAACAGTGGGTAGAAAGGTACTTCCAAGACGAGGGCCGCTTCTCCGGGGATCATTGAATGGATCGCCTCTATCCCACTGCATTACGATGACTGAGCCTAAACAAAAGATACTGAACTTTGAGCACAGAGAATTCAGCTGTCAGGATCGGGTATTCAAAGTAACTCCGCTGGAGAATCGGAAGCCAGGTTGATGGAACCACACTGTAATCTGCTGAACAGTATTCCCTTAACACCCTAGCACCCACTTGTGAGTTAGAAGAGGTTCCCCCGTCGGGAGTCCACACTGAAAACACTGAGGTTTCACCTGTTCGCTGGCGGCACATATACTTGCGAATAGAATTCCTATTCTTGCAGGTTACCATTGAGACTGTTGACTCTTTCTGTTGGGTGTGTTGACGTATTTCCTGCTTGCACCCGTTATGTACAGAGCTGGAGGATTTCAGAGCCTCTGCCAACCCCGTTGGCTCATGCTTGGGGAACAGACGAGAACGTGCATCATGAATTCGACGCATCCCCCGTGTAGGTGGTGTACGTGTAAAGTTTACGACAGGCATATTCTTGATTACCTCCATAAATGGCAATCATAAGAATGGTGGTACGAGGTTGAGTGTACTTAAGACTGTCCCCAATGAGGTAAAATATGTCGTCTGGAAATTTCGAAGTAAACTGTTCGTCGCGAAATTTCGAAGCAAGTACCGGATAACAACATAAGCTACTAGCTTCTGGTCACTGGGCTCCATCGGTGGTTTGATGACCATTCTGCCCACCAGGTAAGCTCTTTTCCGATTGTCAGATTAAGCGGGGAGTGTGTATACCTTGGACGGCGCCCTGTAAACAGTCCGACATGCTATGTCGGGACATACTCACGGAGCAAAATTGCCCAGGAATTCGGGACTTCCCATTCAAATTCCCTCAGGAGCAAACGACCAAATCGAATTTGGGTGCGCTGAAGTCAACCATGGTATGCAGGTGAGGAAAACGCTGTGCGAACCAGAAAATACTAAGGCAACGAGAACTGCTCCATCGTCAGATGTGCTGCATGAAGGTGAATGGTGAACAACACCAACAATTATCGTGTCAATAATACGGAGGTGAATTTCCCATCAGAATGCGTCGCATGTTTTCTGCGGAGTCAATTTGCCTTATGACAGTCGGCACCCACCGCTTCTGGCTTGGGGAGGAATCACAGCATTTCTTGTGTCCATGGGAGGAGTCCGTTCGGTACAATGAATGCCCGAGAGCGGGCAGTTCATTTCCACTGATATCCACGGAAAGCAACGTCTCGGTGAAAACAAGAATGTGAGGGTTATCGTCGTGGACCAACTGTCTGATTTCTGGCAGTTTGTTCGTGATACCTCGGAGAGTCGATGCACATTAACTGGAGAGTTACCTCTTCACGAGACGGGGAGTGATGGGAGAGCATGAGGGAGAAATCTTAATGGCGACGAGTGCATGTAGATGGTGGCCGAGTTCGGCAGGTCGTTTAGTAAGACGGTGGTTGTTTCCGCACTGCCAGAGAGAATGTGGGCGTCCTTGAGGTAAGTGTTGCCTGCCTTTGTTGGCTCAAGGATGACGGCTTTCAAATCGCCCGCGGTTTCTGACATTTAGAGGGTGATTTACAGTTTCCCCACACTACCGAAACCAGGGTGGCATTATCAGGGTAGAAGTGTACTAAGAATGAGATGACCCTGATCCAACCGAGGTAAGTGCGGCCGGAACGAACAAAATATGAGCCTTTCTGGATGTAGTAGGTGACCCAAGCAGATTCACTAGTTATATATCCTAGGAAGGAAATAGTTTCCGATGGACCTTTTTGAAAGAGAATGATTTAAGGTGTAGAGGAAAAGGAGGGTTTTGTACCGCCTCTAGAAAATACTCTTTCAGACTTTCGTAGCTCCATGGACGACGATAAGTTATTTGAAGGTATGTGGGTGGCTGCCTCTTAGATATAGGTGTAGGTGCATGGGCTGATCCATTCGAAAACATTGGTCTCCCCCTTTGAATAAAGAGAAAAAGAACCTCTCTGGCTTGAATTTTGGGGTCAGCCTTGATCTGTGACCTCGTTCTGTCACGGTAGGAGCGTTTCTACCGCCCTAACAATCAGCAGTCATATAAGACTCCCGTCAGATTGTCAGGACTTTTGCGTAGTTAAGACGTTTTGCCCAGCGCTTACTTCGCGGCTTTCATTGCGGGCAACGTGGCGAGCAAACCGAGTGACTTCCACGCTGCTTTGGGGGCGAATTCTGATGACAGTAACCGAGTTTGTTAAGTATAGGGAGGACGGGATGTTTGATATCGATTTGGCGTGTCTACCTGGAGTTGACTTGGCTAGAAATCGTCCCGGAAAAATAACCTTTCTTCCGGAATGCTCTGTCTCTCAATTTTGTTGCGGCTCTCTCGTTCTGAGCTATGAACAAAACCACTGCCTCATGAGCAACCGCCACACCTTGGAGGGCAAGTACAATATACTCGTTCGGAGAACCTCAATCTGACTTATGGTAAGATAAAGCCCATGGTTTTCACATGAGAACTCTTGCACGAGTGGCCAAGTGCACTGCACCGACATTCTTATGCGCCCTGCAACGACATTCGAGGGCGACTTGATTCTGCTCACTGGAGGTGGCGAGCAGTGGGACGGGCATAGCTCCGGAACAAGGCAGCTCACATCGGTTTGAAAAAGTGAGCAGAGTATACCGTTCTGCAAGACGTCCACAAACGATATCAACGTAATCACCTTGGGACCGGCAGGCAATTGTGGGTGACGGGACTCCCATTTACAGATAGATGCAGAGTGCGCACGCCTAACAATGTGGTTGTCCTTTGGGGGGCATGGGATAATCAGTAACCAGGAGAACGCATCCGTGCATCACGTAAGCTGAGATGCATCACCCCAGCCATCGTAACTGCGCAACGATGAACCTCAACAAATTGGCAGATATATTTGATATCCACGAAAGCGTGCTCATCGAGTTTGGTCGTCCAGTTGCTCTCTGAGCTGCGTACAGTCTGCTTTCAGAGTCCGCCGATCTGCTTGATTTGCAACGGTCACTTCTGTTATGCAACGAGCGTCCACAAATTCCGAGCTCAATAGGCAATCGATGCCGATCCAGATGGATGATGGTCATAAGGGCGAGCTTCCTATTAGTAAGGTGCTAAGGTGCACGACACTTGTTGTGAACTAACTATGAGAAAATTACCACAAACCTCACATTTTGACTCCATCGAATATACAAGTTAACGGTTCGCGTGAATACGACCAAATGCATCAGTCCCATAATGGCGTAGCGATCGAACGCAAATGAAACCAGGGTACACATAGACTAAAGTCCAGCGGTGGGATGTGTGTGGAAGGAAAAAGTAGAAGTGAGCAAGTTTCCACAGGTAAACAGAACTAACACTTAACAATACATCAAGAAAGACGTTCGTGGAGGAAACGACTTGTCCGGCATGTAATTCCAGTGGGCATAATGCGAGGTGCAACCGGAGCACGCGCGCACGAACTGAATTTGGATTGCGTAACATAGCGTGCTGGTGTATTGTCGGCGCCGTCTCCGTTTGTGTGAATCATGTGCATGGTTTACTAGGCCTTCGGCTCATGCTTGTCTGTGTTGTTTCCTTTTAAAGGGCTGTTGTTGGAACCACTGCTTTGGAAGAATGCTGCTGCCCAGTGGTCTCACGTTGTCCCGTAGGTGGCCCACAACTGTAGCTGGCAATCAGAGTAGCGATTGTTTTTATGTGTTCGCAGTTCGAGTTTGCTCCTATATAAAGATTCTTCTCTGCGTTCCGGCACGCGACTGGTCGGCTGTGAAGCCGTATCTGCTTTGCGCACCACAAAGTCAATCGTTGCGAAGAAGATTCGCATTATCTACCACTGTGTATCGGGTGTGAGTAGAACAAAGGTTGACGAGTTTGAAATAAATGGAGGCAGTGGTGTGTTCGTTAACCTTGCGAATATACGGGTAGGAACGGTCGAAGGGAAGGGAGAAACTGGAAGCAGGCGCGTGATCACCGATCGCCCGTCACGCACACGGCAGCTACCGAACATTCAACGCAGGCACGGACTGTAACAGTCGGCACGTCACTGGCGCCTGAAGGTGTTATAATTGGTTCGTGTTGGCTGTCACCTTTATGTAAAAAATACGATTAGTTGACGCTCATCAACCATAAGCTTTGGGATAACAGTGCCGACTGCTGACCTGGACATGTGGGTCGTAAGAGCCATATGAGATTTTTGGTGCGAACGCAGATCATGAAGGTTTACAGCGTCACGTGGAACTATTTCAGCACTGCCTGTCTATGCTAACCTCGATGACTTGCTGATTGCTGGTCACGATCATTTTGGGCACTGACAGTATCACCGTTTGAACACTGTTCAATTTTGGACAACCATGATTTCCTCTACATGTCTGATGCTTTCACTGCCAACCTGGCGTAGCTGCTACATCGGACGGCACCGCACACTTTTGTTTGCATTATTAAAAAATAGACACAACACTGAATGAACCTCGCTGGGCGCACATATCCGTTCTACCTCCATCGCCAGCGATTGGCAATCGGCTACAACATTCCCTTTGTTGGATCGAATCTTAGCACTAGCACTTCGCGCTATATATTACGCTTGAGACATTCCGAATACTTCCCCAAATACCACTGGACATTTCATAAACACTGATCATTGTTAATGAACCCAGTTCTTGATCTCACTCGCTATTTTGTTTCGAGGTTTTTGTACCTCATTCATTTCTTCCACCCCAAACTGGTGAGCCCGACGTGACCGTCTCCTTTATTCACCCTCGGAAATGTTTTTATTCTCGAACTGTG
>QNGE01006851.1:9445-23365 GCA_008508345.1 Paragonimus westermani
TATCCTTTCCAACACTCTAGAACAAATTGAAGTATGGTTAATGGGACGATAATTGTTGATGTTTTGTCGCGAACCACCTTTGTAACGGGGCTGGATTATAGAATTTTTCCATTGGAGAGGGAAGGAACCTAACGACAGAGAAAGTGTATAAATCTTAAACAAAATGAGAGGGACGTCACCCACCCCATGTTTGAGAGCAACAGGGTGTACACCCTCTGGACCAGGAAGAAAAGAGGGTTTGATAGTAACTAACTGAGAGCGTATTTTTATTGCATCAACAGTAACGTGGCTTAGGAACGTGTTTGTTTTTACAGGGAGAAGTGGAGGGAATAAATTTTCTTCAATGTTGAAGGAAGCAGCAAGATACGAATTGAAGGCCTCGCAGATTGTTACGGGATCATCTACGGTAGTTTTGTTCCGTAATGTAACCAGTGAGATAATAGGGTCTCTTGTACAGTTTCTGCGTTTAAATTGCTGCATCAACTCAGAGCTCTTCTCTTTACTGTTCAGCGCACGTTTTCTCCATTTAGGTGGAGCATTTTGGCTCTAGTTTTTATAGTGTCAAACATTTTGTACATTTGGATAATAAGGGAGAAATCATGTGTTTTTCAGTATCGTGATTTCAGATTTTTGAGCTTACATTCCTCCTTTGAAGTGAGAATCCAGCTTTTACCACACACACTACGGCGTTTTGCTCTTGCCAGGTCCTGTATTGTGTGTTCGGCTTGTCCGTCCGTGCAGCAGCATTGGTCTCATGTGACGCGTTATCTTTATACTTGTGTGGCTTTCTAGCCTGATCGAGGCAACCGCAAGGCAGTTGTTGCCAGTGGTCGACGTTGTTGTGTCTACATGTGTGTATGTGAGTGTCACACGCAAACTTACGGTGCGTGCATTTCGACCCAAGGCTTTGGATGAGGGGGGCAACTGCTCCCCTCTCTAGGCATGTGCACCCTGGTAGTAAACCAGGCCCATATAAACCGTGCCATTTCAGCATAAATCCAATAAAGGACGACATCGTCTGTCGTACAGGATGACTCCGATAACCCCATCTGCTGTTTCCGGCGGAATATATGGGCGAAGACGTGATACATCATATATTTTGGGCGGAATCTGTGGGAGAAACGATCTATATTTTCCCTGTTGCATGCGCTAAAATTTTGCAGGCTGCAATCTCTTTCCTTCTGATTACACTGTTTTTGCTGGCAGATTCCACGACTTAGTGCTATTTACAAACATACGCGCGCGTTTCGGGAAAGGCAATTAATTACTGCGTCAATATTCAATCTGAAGTTCCTCATGTAATTAATATCGGTGATACTATTTCATATAATCTGGTCAAATTCCACTCACGTCCACATATATCCGAAAGTATAATTATATTTACGGAACGCGACGAACAAACTCACTCGTCATACAAGATCCGCTGGTGCCAAAACAACACCAAGCCCTTAAGTCGATGTTGATCGTCCTAAAGGCAAAGACAATAGGTCCAGAACATATACAGGATATTCTAAACTTACTCTCGTTAACGGGTTACAAATAATCCGGTGATATCCACTTCTGGGAATGAAATCCTTGCTGTACCTCTTGATCGTGTACTGTCGGTTTTTTTTCTAGGTATCTATGCTGGATTCATAGCTCATTCATTCTAGGCATGCCATACTGCGTTCGATTCACTAAAAGATAATCTTGTCTCTACCTCACATTTTCAAAGTGCCTGAATTTCCCAGGATGGATAATATTCGGGTTGCAAGCACGTTCATCAACTCATTGGCAACAGAAATCACGAAACGGGTGCGTTGCTCCACCAAAGCCGTCGTATTCAATGTGCCACCTAAGCTGCGCCTGGAGAGCATTGAAAAGATACTCTCGAAGGTTACCAAAATTGAATCAACATCATATACCTGCTGCCCGCTATTATTCAAATTCCAAAGCTAGGCGATAGCAAAACAGTTCATACAGAGCCAAGACCTTATTTAGTGTGAGACCTCGCTTAAACTGTTAAAAAGTGTGAAGGACAGGACGCTTATTGAAAATGAATGTCAAAAAATCTTTCTGGCCAAGACCTTTGTTCCTAACCATGTGATCCAGGGTACAACGACGTCCAAAGACGATGAACTTGGTCCGAGAGATTGCGCAGCTACACTTAGTTGCACGACGCTCGAATGCACCAGCGATCCTACCAACAATGCTAACGCCATCAAAGAGAACAAACTCGCTGACCTGATTGATCCAACAATAGATCTTGACAGGTCCGACAGCGTGCCGGTCGTTGGCGGGGGACCTGGGTCGAGGAATCGACTATTAATAGAGGGTATGCGAATGATTCTGCCCATATAGAGATCATTGGAGCGCCCAGACCGCAACCTATCTGTGCGAAGACTGACTCAAATAAGACAAGACATCGGCAGTCTATTAATCAAAGACACGTAAATGTCTCAACTTTCAACCAATCCCGTATGAAGCCACAAACCGACCACCAATGGGGTATCCGTGATAATAAACCCTCTACAAATCACTATCCTACGGGTCGCTCAAGGTTTCCTCCTTTGCATCATAAGAGAATAAACAGGCAAGAAAACTCAACTCCGTACCTGGCGATTAGAAAGAATCATCTCTCACCAGTCTCCAATTTCAGGCTTCTGCCTAGTAAGAGAAGTCTCTCGCGTGACGCATCTATCCATGTAAGGCTAAACCGGAGCCCCCTGAAGTTGTTTACCCCACAGTCAACACCCTTTTCAATGCGGTTAGCCCCTACACTCCGAATGATCACCTAAACGCAGCCCGCGATCTCTTCGTTGACAACGTGCAGATGGGCATGACCAATTTACCTCAGTCTTACCATTTTTTAGTGGGACACAGACCTTTTAAACCTCCATTACTAACTCCGTCCCCCATGGGTCAACTACCAACCATACCTCACTGTCACCTTTCCAACACTTCCTGTCATGGACTCAAACGCAGATGACACCCAATCATCCTCTAATAAGTTCACCATAAGAAGATCAGTCCAAGCGATGTCATCAGAGTCCTTGAATCACAAAGACATTTCTGTTTCGAACAATTTCAAAGGTCTGAAAATAATTCCAAACAAAAAGAATGCACTAGGTTTATTGCTTTTTAATGCACGTTCTCTAACTAATAAGACGCATATCCTTAGATCCTTCATCTCCTTATATAATCCCTAGATTATTCTAATCACTGAAGCTTGGTGCACCCCTGAGACTCCAGACACACAACTAAACGTTATAAGTTATCAAATGTTCCGCAGAAATCGTGGTGTAGGACGAAGTGGAGGATGTTTAATCTACCTAAGGGAGCGAAATTCTGCGACCATACTCGATGAACCATATCTTGACACCCTGTGGCTGTTAGTGTCGACTGGATCCTGTGAATCACTCTTAGGATGTGTCTACAGACCACCTAACGCCACTCAGGACGACATGACGAAACTTAATAATGGACTCAACTATGTAACGACCTTGCCTTCACAGTACGAAATAATTGGCGGAGACTTCAACATGCCCAATATCTCCTGGACATCTTTTACAACCGCTGCAAATCAATCTGAGTTCCTTGCATGTGTCCAAATAAACGGATGGCGCCAACATGTTTTAGCGTCTACTAAACAAGATCACACTTTAGATCTTATCTCAACCACAGACATCTATTCGGCTACTAGAACAATTTCAAGGAAGTGATCATAACATAGTCAACTTCGTGTTCGATCTAAAGGCTGTAAAATAGTCGACCGTCATGTATTACCGCCAAACTAAATTCATCAACCGGAACGTGTTCACCACATTGCTGACATGTCTGGTACGAAACACATTTTTTCTGACCTCCGATCCTAGGATTGCAACCGAGGCATTTACTGAACTCTCCAGGTCCTGCATAAATATCTTTGCTGCACAAAAAATCAAAACACCGTAATGGGTACGATAACGGGATAATTCCCACTACGAAGGAGCAAGGTGAGATCATAAGTTTTAAACCACGGTGCCGGAAAACACGCAAATTCTCACTTATCATGCAAATGCATAAGATGTTCAATGTTATTAAATATAGAACCAAAATGCCTCACATAAGTTAGGACAAACGTGCGCTCAACAGCACAGATAGAAGCTCACAGTTGATGAGACGCAGAGGTAACGGAAGAGACCCTGCCAACTCAGTAGTGACACCACAGGACAAAACCACCGTAGATGATCCTGTAAAAATCTAAGAGGTCTTCAATTCATATTTTGCTACTCCCTTCAACCTTGAAGGACACGTACTGCCTTCACCTCCTCCTGTAATTACAAGTACGTTCCTAATCTATTTCCCTGTTGATGCAAGGCTCATACGCTCTCAGTTAGCTATTACCAAACATTCTTAACTACCTGGTCCTTATGGCATTCACCGGAGGGGAAGACATCCCTCTAATTCTGCTTAATATTTGTACACTTTCTCTAACACCAGGTTCTTTCCCCCCTCAGTTGAAAAAATTCAAAATTAAGCCACGCTGTAAACGTGGCTTGTGACATGACGTCAGCAGCTATCGTCCCATTAACCATACTTCTGTGTTCTAGGGCGTTGGAATGAATGCTGAAATGCCGCATGGTCGAATTCTTGTTATCACAAAACCTCATAAACCACTCCCAGCGTGGGTTTCTCAACAAGCGTTCTTGCATGACATGCCAGCTAGAATTTCTTCACTATGTGACAGAATCTACCGACGCCGGTGAGGCGATTATCATTATACTGTTGGACATAGCGAAGGCTTTCGATCGTGTGCCTCATAAGCGTCTTCTGCTCAAAATATCATCCTTTGGTATTCGTGGTCCACTGCTTAGCCGGTTTTCGTCATACCTTACAGGCCGCACACAACCAGTGAAAATAAGAGACAATAGCTCAACGCCCAAACCAGCCACTAGTGGGGTGATAAAAGGAAGTGTTTTGAGACCGTTACTCTTTCTCATATACATATAAACGATGTATGTCAAGTTACCAAGCATGGCAAACCATTCCTATTCGCTGATGGTATCAAACTTGTTTACAGCCTTCCTGCCGGCAATCTAAATCCATGTTTAGAAAACATACGGAAGGACTTCATGTCATTAGAGACTCGGTGTCAGACTTGACTGATGAAATTTTTAGCCAATAAATCCATTATCGTTGTGCATGGTTGTCACATACCAGATGGCTCTATAAAGCTGGACGGTCACAGCATATCAACCGCCAGCTCAGTATGTGACCTGGATTTACGATACTCAAACTCATTCAACTTCGCAGAACATGCATCGCTTCTCGTCGCTAAAGCCAGACGAACGATAGGTTACATTAAAAACTCATTCGTCCTACCTGCTGCACGGTTACATCTATATAAACTAAGTGTGCGACCCCAGTTTGAGTACTGCACGTTCACATATGGCCACCTGCGCAAGTCTGATAGGCTAACGCTGGAAAGCCTCCAACGTGCATTCACTAAAAGCCTATTGGGTTATCCATCTTCTCTGAGCTACAGAGAACGTTGCCAGGCGCTTGCAATTGATCATCTTTGGTTACGGCGACTCAGGAATAACCTTTCACTCATGTATAATCTGGTCTATTGTAATAAATCCACCGTCGGCATGGCGGCCCGCTTACAACATAAGTTGAAGTATAACCTCAGAAACAGGGACTTTACCTACTTAGCTCGGGTTAACACGGTAAGTTGTGCATGAACTGCACGCGCATCTAACGACTGCCAGATAGCTCATTGTACCAGTTCTTTGTGCACATAGAAGTTTGATCAATAACCGTCATGCTAAGCTCTGCTGTACGTCTCCGGATGTCACAGTTGTGTGATGAATGACAATGAGATGGAAATTGGACGCATCCATCACACTCTCACGTACTCCGGCCATTCCAATCATGAAGCAACTATGTTGACCACTGCGCCATTGACCTCAAATTAGGCACGAGAGAATTATCAAATCTGAACGCTCAACCACTTCTTCTTGTGAGCAATCATCACCTTGCATGTTTAATGAAATCAGTGATTTCGACCTGTCTCTGGAGTTCTAATCGCGCGGGTATCGATTGGAGTTAACAGGACAGTTACTGTGTCTCTTCGCTAGACGATCAGACAAGCTGATCATTGCTCACGAGCGAGATTGGTGAGCGTTCAGATTTGATAATTCGCTCGTGCCTAATTTGAGGTCAATGGCGCAGTGGTCAATGTGGTTGCTTCATGATTGGAATGGCCGGAGTTCAAATCTCGGCCGTGGCAATTATATGCATCTCTGACGAGCTCTAATGAGGGCGAAATTCGAGTCTAGTGCTTCTTCTCGAAAGAGGCTGGCTGCAAAGTCTATCTGAATGCGGAGGCTGCGATCAAATGTGAGTGATGTTCAACTTGAAAATAAACCAAATCCACGACTACCCATTGGAAATGTTTTATGTAAGGTTAAAAACTGTCGGTTAAAAAATGTGGTACTAGGGAATGTTTGTTATTGCATAACGCGAAGAGAGATAGGTTAAAACCTTTTACCAGTATATGATTACTGTTGAATGTTGATGTCGACCTTCTCTATACAGCCGATATGAGAAAAATAATAATCACATATATTTCTAGACGCGCATTTGAAGAGCACGCTGGGATATGCACGATCTTTGCAGGCAACTGCAGACGATACAAAAACAAACAGTTAATTAAAACTAAATACATCAAATCTGCTAACAAAATGTTGCGGACAAAAAGAAACTGATTTTAGTTTGCAAAACTTTGACACAAAGCAGATGAACAGATAGTTCGCTTGTTCCACAGATTCTGTCCAAGAAATGTGATGGTACAATAATTTGCCATTTACAAATATGTGTGCCGGTCGATTTTTCAAACTATTAGGGGTCACTCCGGAGAATGTCTAAATAACTCTTCAGGGAATTTTGCCATAGCGTGACATGAACAACGTTGGAAAAGTGTTCATATTGTAGAGTTTTTTCTTGGTTTTTTCATTAACGATGCTTTACTATTGTACAACAGCGTTTTGCGTCATTTCTGTATGTTGTTCAATTTGATTAAAAATGACCTTGCAATTACAATGAATTCTCGTGCACGCACTTGCTTAGATTTTATTGGATGAATGTGCAATACCAGAGTTGAGACCGAGCACACAATTTGTAGGGCGTCCTCTCCGCAGCTGGTAGATGGAACGTCTTTTTTTACAGCCTTTTGTTCTTTTAGTTTTTGCAGCCTGTAGGCATACTTGTTTAGAGAAATTGAAGGATTTCGAGTGCCGTATTCCTAGATCTCTGACCGAAGTGGCTCTATCAATATTACAATCATTTAGTGGGAGGGTGCCTTGAGGTTATTTACAATCATATGTGATGGTGTTCCATCTGTCCAGTGAGGACGACATCAGCTATATTCTGCACCACAGCTGCAATGACGCTAGGTTCCGTTTTATATTTTGTGGACAGAAATTGATGTTACTGCTTTGGCGGGATGTGTAAACCATTTTGACGTCGTCAGCGAACAAAAAGTGCTTGCCATGTGTAATAACGTCGCGTAAGTTATTTATGTACACTAAGAAGAGCAACGAACCCAGAACGCTTCCTTCGACCACCTCACTGGTCACTGGTTTCGGCGTTGAGTAGTGCTATCCCATTTTGACTGTTTGAGTGTGGCCTTCAAGATATGACGACAGCCAGCTATACAAGGAGTGTTTTATGCCAAACGATGCTATTTTGATCACGAGGCGCTCATAAGGCACACAATCAAAAGCCTTTTGCATGTCCTGCGTAAGCGGACGTTAATGTATAGTTTATGAACTCCATATGACATGTCACACAAGAGCGTTTCATTGTTCGTCATAGTTCACATAGTTAATTTTACGTTCTCTCGATTATCGCGTGATTCGGCTCTCCATTCGTGGTTCCACTGTTATGTCCCGCGCGTGAAAACATTCCACCCCGCCCGGACACTCGAAATCCTGCTATGTCTGTGCATATTGCGGGCTCCTCACAATTCTTCGAAATTCCAGCAAAAAAAATGACGTCCGGTCGAGAGGTCCATCCGTTCCTCGCAAAAGTATATGCCTCCCCAACTCCCCCCCACTACAACAAAATTTTCTGCATATTTTCCCTGAACTATCTGCATGGAATAATGATCAAACTCTTCGCCAATACATTCCTTCCATCCTCTAAGCACATCTTTCCGGCGCTACCTTGAGCATTAGGACAGTGGTCACTTTGTGGAGTCCCAATTAATGTAACAAAATTACTTTATCCAATTTTGTGGATCCCAAGTACTATCGCTTCAGAAGTATGTCTCAAATTTTTCTTTCTGAAGTTGAAATTTCCCCTTTACATAGCATCTGTTTTGTTGCTCCATTCACATAACTGACTCATTGTACAATCCACGGTTTTGATGTTTGGATGTGTATGTCAAGAAATATGTACTCTGATCACGCTGGCCTGAGCGTGCTTCTCACAAATGCGTCGAGGAATACACCACTATTGTTATTACGCAATTGTTATTTTGCATCCCCTGTAAATGTCTGCAACTATCGTTCAAAATCCGGGGTGCGTTTCACATGTGCGTTGGAAAACTGCACATCACCACCATCTACTGCCAACCCCTGAATATATCCTTGACCTAATCACCCCTATGGCACGGATCCTGGAGCAAACGATTTTCATACGGGTCGCAATGGCACGAAATCCAGCCTGAAGTACGCAGGTGGACGCAGTACGCCCTCCGTTGGGGGTGTGAAGTGTGTGCACACTGATGTATCCATGCGGCAACATGGGACGGAAAGAACACCGCACCGAAATGATCGCCGTGGAACTGAACCGCTACGGCGCTGAGTGGGATAAGGTTTTCACATCAAGCTTAGCTCCAGAAAGTGGGTCGGTTACATCTTCTGCGAAGTAAGTCGCCCAGCAGACATTGCCCAAGCACATGGTGTCTGCGCGTTCTCAGCACCTTTCCTGTTCCTCTGGCCAACCTTAGATCTGACCCCCAAGCTCACCCTCGCACTCTCCTCTCTCCTTTTCCACAAAAGCAAACAAGAAGGTGGCCTTCGGGTGCATGTTTACTAACTGCCTGAGCTTGTTCAATAACTCACCGAAAATCACACACTTAGCTCACGGCACCCAGTCATACATCTTTACTCTTACGGAGACCTGACTTACGGACGATATCAGCAACAGTAGGTGGATAGCCCCAAATACTCAGTTTGCCCAGCTGATTATGCTCGATGGGGAATAGGGAATTCTGCGGCTCCCCTCAGCAGTAACTCCCGACAACTACGGTTATCGCTGGATTTCGGTTTTCTCATAAATGTGACGCTCTGTGTCTTCGACTAGCGTTGTGAAGCTAAGACTTACTCTAATAGAAGTTACTTGTTGTTCACCCTGATCTGACCTCCTCGACGACGAAATCACTCCTGTAAACCTGAATAAATTCCTGGGACTACAACGTTTATATCACCTGCTTACTATGGATGACTGTTGCCGTCAGGATAAACTGGGATTCAGTCTCCACTCAAGAAAATAAAATCGGATTCTCAGTATCCACATACACGTTGATACGACGGGGGGCGCCAGGAAAGCACGTCATCGCCTGACTACGGAATAGTTTGGGTTAGATCCCCATTCGGTCGTATCCGGTCATCACGAGTGGGAGCCACTTGGTGGAGATAGTGACAACAAAGCCACCATTTGAACACAGTGACCACTCTGCGCACGCCTTTGATCTCAACTCATACTGGTTACAACTAACAGTGAAAAAGTTCATGTTCAGAATTCCTGACCAGGTTGATCTTAATGATGTTAAAAGCCACCTACATTCACTTATTCCGGGGTGTGGTTTTGTTGGTTACAACGATCAAACGTTTCAAAGCATAATTCAGCAGTCGAACGGTTTATTCTTGGCAAACAAATTGTATGTCTTTTTTTGTCGCCCACCGCCTCCGTACAGAACACGTCATCTACTCTCCGACTGTTCTCAATCAATCGCGAAGCACAAGATCAAGGAAATTTTAGCGACCTAGTGTGCGCCACATTGCCCGAATTAAGTACATGAGAAAAGTCCGTGTGCGCACCAAAATCTTCCTATAAATTATCATCCTAGGCGCCTGCGGAACGAAACTCCTTACTTAAAAATATGCGATGACTAGGAATGAGTAAAACCTTGGCATCCTCTTCATTGTCCGAGGGAGAAATGATATCTGATTCCCCGTTTGTAGCCGAGTCACTTGAGAACCACTTTGGATGTCTACAACGTTGCACCACCGAACTGGCCAATTTCCTTGCAGCTACCAAAGCTCCGGCAAGATTTCGACCTAATATTCAAGGGTGATTCACAGAGTGCAATCGGTCCTGAAAACATCATGCCAGGATTCTTAAGAGAGCAGCCACCAGGCTGACAAAACCTATTCATACGCCGTTAAAGCAAACACCCTGAGTTGAGGTTCTCTCTAATGTATGGAAGGAGGCGACGGCCATCCATCTTCAATGCGGGTGACCGGCACTCTCCGGCTGGCTATCAGCCAGTCAATGTGACTAGCATTCCGTGCAAGTTAGTGGAGGGACCGTTGAAGCGTGCCATTCTCAATCTCTTCCTTTCAAACAATCTTCTAACTCTTGACCAGCATGGATTCTTCCCGAAGTGTTTTTACAAAAAATAAGCACATCTTCATGGACGGTATCAGGGAAGCCGGAGAAAACTGTCCCATCTCAGACGTTACTTCCTTTGGTTTCGCCAAAATTTCTCACAGTATCCCACACGGTACCACGAAACAAAAACTGGAAGCCTATGGTATCCAAGGTGAGGTTCTTTGACAAATTGTCCACTATCTTGATAATAGAACTCTCAGAGTAGAAAACGGATCGGATCTTTCGTTTTCATTTTCACGGGATCTTCTCTAGGGTCAATGTAGGCCCTTTGTTATTTCACGCTTTTATCAAGGATCTCCCGAAAGATATTCCCAGCAACGTGAAGTGATAACACACGCATGTCACTCGACATGGGATTCTCGCAATGCTCTCGTGATTCACAGTGCGTTCAGCACAGTAGATATCGCAAAAATCGATCTGAAGACAAATCTGGGCATCTGGATATCGTCTGATATTTATATCGCGTATCACCCCGAGATGGCAACAGGAAAGGGATTTGCCGCTCTTAAGCCGATTAAGCGTAATTCAACAACTTGGCGTTTCCTAAATCCCGGGGGAAAATGCGATCAAATTCTTTCCTAGTAAAATATTCGTACATTTGGAACAAACTCCCGTATGCACATAGGCCAAGTAAGAGTATACATCAATTCAAACGAAATCTAGAAACTTTCCTAACAACGACGAACCTCATGTCCATTTTCAAGCTCTACTCCTCTGAAGACGTCATCTTTGAAACGGACACAATAACATCTGACGGAAAACCCTCTGTGTTGCGTGATGTTAAGTCATGCACCCCTCCAACCGATCAAAACTACCGCTCACAGAATAGATGTTTTACTTTAGGACTTGCCAGCGAACAAGAAAACATGTCTATAGTCAACACGTATGAGTGTCAATATACATGCCCGTTAGAAACAACCCAATCATCCTGGTACACCCTTACCCCATAATTATTGACAGCAAGTGTGTCAGAGTTGTGAACCACCATGCACGCTAAAATCGTTCAGAACACTCAACCTGTTCGTCTCATGACTGCATAATAACCTCGAGCTGCAACTCTTCCTTTTTCTCCCCCAAATAGACCACCAGGCAACCTCTCGGTATTGTCAAACATCCTTCCCATTCTATACACCGTCTGTACAATGATAATTCACATCTAAATTCGGCAATAATGATATACTAGGAATAGCTTAAAATCGATCTCCTTTCGTGTTATTCAATAGCAGGCGTTCGCATGTGGTATATATTATTTCAATCAACACAATGCTATTAATATCACATAGAAGGTTATGCCAGAATATCAATTGTTCCATTGTTCGTCATAGCTCACATAGTCAGTCACGCGTTATCCAACTTATCGCATGATTCCGCTCTCCATTCTTGGTTTCACTGATATATTCCGTGCGAAAAAACATCCCACCCCGCCCGGACACTTGAAATTCCGCACTGGTTGGGCACATCGCGAGCTCCCCAAGATTCTTAGGAATTTCAGCGAAGAATGACGTCCGGTCGAGAGGTCCATGCGTTCCCCGCGAAAGTATATGCGTCCCCACCTCGCCCACATCATCGGAAATTATCTGCACATTTTTTCGGAATTATCTACATGGAATAGTGGTCAAATTCTTCGCCAATACACCTTCTCCATCCTCCAACTACTGCTTTTTTGGCACGACCTTGAGCATCAGGCCAGCGATCACCTTATCTAGTCCCAATTAATGTAACAAGTCAATTATTTTCAACGAATTGTGCAGACTCCGAGCACTATCTTCTCAGAACTATGCAGCTCAAAGTTTCCTGCTTAAACTTGAATTTTTCCTATATATAATGTCTGTTTTTGTCTGTTTTGTTGCTTTACACACATGGCTGACTCTTTGTACAATTTTCGAACTTGGTGTTCAAATGTGCATATGCCTGAAAATCATTACGTTGATCACGCTCTTCTGCGTGTGTTTCTCGCAAATGCGTCGAGAAATGTACCATTATTATTATTATTTCAGACGCTTCATGGGGTTCGTATAAGACTGCTTCCCTTGTCTGTTAATTATGTGGCGCATACTGGCTGAAGGAAGGACACACTGACTACTGAGTGTGACAAGCGTGCGACTACCAAACTAGACACGAGCCTGAGAAATTTAGCCTACGGGTCTCGGTTTGAAATTCCTGATTTGTATCCATTTGAGTTCCCACACTCCCGCTGATTGCTCGATTCTCACATTGTTCTTTTTTGGAATAAGTTTAGTAGAATAGTAATCATAGCGCATTTTGACGGCAGAAGTGAGTAAACCAGGAAGCTGTTGCGATTCAGTGATTGATACACGGGTGCGCGGCACAGACTCAAAGTTCACTGGTCCGGTTGGCATGTCTTGCCCGGTGTCGAGCGGGTGTCTACCTACCTGAAAGTCGTTCATTGAAGACAGGGCACAGCATAGCTCTTGTGGATCATAACGAATACGAACAGAGTGGGATTAGCTGCACACTGGAGTTCTAAATGAATGGAGATCGATCAGTGGTTCAAAATGATCCTTTAAGGAGCTGTTAACGACCTAGGAAGGAAGGCTGTTCCAATCCCTAGTAGTCCTATATGAGAAGAGTAGCTGCCCCAGGAAGGCTCAAGGACAAATCTTGAGGAGCTTCTTGATATGGCAGCGCCGGTCGTCACCAGTTGCTGTGATGAAAAACTATTCAAATTGACCCATTCTGAAGGAGGTTAAGTGCGGACTGAACCACCGCGAAGCTGTCGAACTTCAAATGGATACAAATCAGGAATTTCAAATCGTGACCCGTAGGCTAAATTCCTCAGGCTCGTGACTGGTTTGGTAGTCACACGCTTGTCACACTCAGTAGCCAGTGTGCCCTTCCTCCAGCCGGTATGCACCACGTGAGAAACAGACAAGGGGATCAGCCTAATACGAATCCCGTGAAGCGTTTGAAAGGCTTTCTTTTTGGGGGTGTTGAATTACGCTTAATCGTCTTACGAGCGGCAAATCCCTTTCCTGTTGCCATCTCGGGGTGATACGCGATATAAATATCAGACGATATCCAGATGCCCAGATTTGTCTTCAGATCGATTTTTGCGATATCTACTGTGCTGAACGCACTGTGAATCACGAGAGCATTGCGAGAATCCCATGTCGAGTGACATGCGTGTGTTATCACTTCACGTTGCTGGGAATATCTTTCGGGAGATCCTTGATAAAAGCGCGAAATAACAAAGGGCCTACACTGACCCTAGAGAAGATCCCGTGAAAATGAAA
The DNA here is from genome assembly GCA_008508345.1 of Paragonimus westermani. NCBI lineage: Eukaryota > Metazoa > Platyhelminthes > Trematoda > Plagiorchiida > Troglotrematidae > Paragonimus > Paragonimus westermani. The sequence goes on from QNGE01006851.1 coordinate 23,344, forward strand.
ACGAAAGATCCGATCCGTTTTC